>SNQN01007586.1:0-32764 GCA_008642245.1 Bassia scoparia | reverse complement strand
TTGTTGGTTTATTGCTGATTATTTGCTGGTTTAACATAGGAAGGGGTTATTGTATGAGCGAGTGTAGAAAGCAGACGAGGCGGTATTGCTGTGGCTATTTCTATGAGTMAAAGAGTCTTGGTGTTCCTACTTTTAAGGTTGGCTATACTATCAGTATTGATGCTCTTGATGCATTGTACAAGAAGGTGAGTTTTGAGCTTAATTCAATACATTATCAATTGATCAATTACTGGAAAGTTTCATCTTTGATTGATTATTGTAATATGTCATGATGTCCTGTTTAGTGGATCACTGCCTCACTGGATTGAATTGTTATTGTAAAATGTTTTATTAATTGATGGGATGCATTTGTGTAATTGTGTTTACATTGTCTTGATCTTAAAATGAGCAAGGGAAGAAAAGGGACTTGTTTGATTGATCAATTGAGGSGGAAAATCACTGATTTTGTGTATTTATGATTTGAATTTATAATTAGGTCAAGTCGAAGGGTGTGACAATGACCGCATTGCTAGCTAAGGCAACAGCTTTGGCATTGGTTAAGCATCCAGTGGTGAATTCAAGTTGTAGAGATGGAAAGAGTTTTACCTATAACAGCCGTATTAATATTGTTGTCGCTGTGGCTATGAATGGAGGATTGCTTACCCCCGTCCTCCAGGATACTGATAAGGTTAATCTCATAATAATATTCATATTGTTCGATGTTGAAAGGCAATAGATAATACTCATGCATTTTCCAGCTTGTCTCAAAATTATGTGACCACTTTTTTTGGTTAAAATACTCATGGATTGTTGGGCATTTTTTGTTATAGGTTGATATTTACACGCTTTCTAGGAAATGGAAGGAGTTGGTTGATAAGGCTCGCTCCAAACAGTTACAACCTCAAGAATACAATACATGTACTTAATTGCCATTACTACGCTTCAATCTGCACATAGTTTAGTAATAATTCGTATCCAATCCTCATTTTCAGCAAAWAGGATCTATAGGAGACAATGTAGACTACCTAGATTTGAGGAAAATTTATTTGGATGACTACACGGAATGATCACTTTTGGTTCATGTAGCCGACCCCGCTTATGGGACTAAGGCTTTAGATGATTGATTGATTGATTGCAATGTCTAGCTACTCTAGTTTTTCCCAGATCTACTCTGTTGATTAATATTAATGTGAATGAGGGGTGTTTTCCTTGGTGTAGTGTGGCATGAATAAAAAGCTGCTGAACTGAACCACATTGGCCTCCTAATTCTTTACATGGCAATATAACTAATTTGGGGAAACTTGGCCTCTGTCTGTTGTTTTGCTCCAACATTTTTCATTGGTTATTTGTATATAGGCAATCAGTCTTTTCTAATGTTTTCTCCTTGTAATTGCATTTAGTCATTGTACATAATAAAATTGAACATGGTGAACAAGGAGAAATAATGAGACTGGAGATACAAATTTTATTGCTCGACAAAGCATGTAAATAGTAATATTTAAACAAACTGTTTATTATTATTAGTTTGCATTGGTCGAAAATTTTTGTTGCAGAGATTGGAAACAGTACAACAAGATCCTGAAAATTCAAGTACTTGTATAATATGGGTACAGGTGTGGAGGTTGAAAGCAAGACAACTAAAGGGTCATCCAGCTGTATCAAATGGTCTGCTTTCTCATACATGTGTCTTGGGTTAGCTGAGTTGGTGATTTAATGATGTCATAGGCTTGGGAGCCATTTCAATGGTTTGGTAATAGAAGATTTATAATATAGCGTGTGTAGGTTTTAAAATCTTACTAATTCAGACCAGTGCGAAAATTGAAAGCTTCTTTGTGACGTTGTGCACTGTTGTATACAAATGTATGTAGGTTTAATACGAGCAGTATTGCATATTCAGGAATCTGAGAATCCTTTTATTCTTCTGTCACTAAGAGTTTTTTCTTATTGTAATGCTGCTTATTTCTCCAGGTACTTTTCTTTATCTAACCTTGGCATGTTTGGTGTGGACCGCTACGATGCAATTCTTCCTCCGGAACTGTAAGTTTTTGGCCTGTGCTCTGTCTCTCTAAAACTTTTTCTTTTATGTAGAATACACTTTTAACTTCCATAATTGATTGTACTTTCAGGCGAGAAATTTATGGCAGTTGGTTCATCTCACCCACTGTTGTTGCCAGCAAAGATGGTCGAAATGGCATGAAGAACCAATGATGCATGTGAATGTACCGTTGACATCGTGTTATACATGGTGCTTATCTTGCTGCTTTCTTGCAAACACTAGCTCAAATTAATTGAAGACCCCTAAAGATATGACATATAGTTTCATCCTTCCTGAACTTCAGACTTCCATTCCTCAACGAGTGCTTACCAAATTTACTACCATTGCTGGTAACATACGCAGATTGTAGAAAAGATTTACTTTAGCAGCATATGAGTATGGAATTCTGCTAGATTTTGTTTTTAATTATTTTTCTTATCTTTTCAAATTTGTTTAGAATTGCCACTTTTTTGTTCTCATGGCAATATTCGCATACATTAGCTTAAGAGGCTTGATATATGGTCCGTTCCATTGTTGTCAAACTGCTCCCATATATTAATGTCATTTGGTAGTTCTAGCACTACTTGAGCATTGGATCAAAAAGAACTAATTGGTAATGTAAATACAATGATGCATTGTTTTCAGAATTCAAAAGGTTCCGAGATTTTTCTGTTTCATTAAGTAATTTTGAAGATGCAAAACGCGTTGTCCACCCAAGACTTGTGAAATACTTCGTACTTTGTTCTCGTAACTGGCACCTTTTTTTATTATGAAATACCAGATACAATTTTGAAACTTTTGGCTATGTCTCTTATGGATCCAAACTGTAGTGGTAATATGTTCCTTTACTAAGAGGTACACACTCGTATAAAATATGCGGTTATGGCTGATCTGTTGTATGTAGCTAGCTGCGACACTACATTTTACTCTCAATTCTATATGAAAGTATTGGTCACCCAGGAGTTTGGTGCAGTGGTCATCAGTGGTTTGTTGGTGTCTTAGTGAGTTTAATAGAGCAACTAAATTAAATTCTAAAAGGGGCTCTTTCTATAAAGATTAAACGGTGTTAAAAATGAAGATATTGGCTAGATCTCCGATAGTCGTTCGTAATGCTTATGATGTATGCATGGATAGTCGATTATTGGTATGATAATGTAGATAAGGAATATACGGAAAAAGAAGCAAAAAATAGTAGTGACGTATTGTAGGTATTTGTTACAATTGCGGCTTACCAGTTGGTAATCTTCTATAAGAGTAACTGATTGTATGGAGTTATGTCATCTCTAGAAGGTATATTGATTCGGTTACTTATGGTATCAAATTCTTTGAATGGCCTCATTGTGCTGTGTTCCAGTATGCATGTGAAGGATTAATTAGTGATAGAGATAAATCTGTTTGGCGAGAGAAGCTTGAAGAGCAGTTAGTTGGGATGGAATGATTGTGAAAATCTCACAATAACTATTTGGATGGGTAATTGGGAAAGTGAAATGGATTATCGTAGATTAAAGACTAAGATATGACATATTACAATCTCAAGTAGTGCATTTTACGAAGTGATAAGAAGATATTATGACGTTTTATTCTTGCTCAAACTGACATGGACAACATGGAGCATACATCCTAAACGGATGAGATGGGGTGATTGCAGGCCACATATGTGCAATAATATAATTATAAATGCTACTTTATTTTGGAGAAAAATATTGGTACTAATCAAGGAATGCTACATTACTCGAAAGAAAGGCAAGTCTTATTGTTTTGTTAAAAAATTTACAACTATATATTAACAAAGTATAGCAGTTATGGCTTAAAAATTGCTGTTTTAAAACTAGATTTTCTTACGTAATCCAAGCAATAGTACTATATGATCATACAATTCTAATATATTACACATGAAATTCAACTAAAATATGAGACTTCAAATTAGATGCGGTGTGGACTGGTATTGTGCATCAGTAGAATACGTAGAGAATTTACTGAAAACTCTGTAAAGATTGCACACTTTCATTTACGTGAGTAGCATAAGGGTGCGAGGTTTTATATTTTATGAAAGAATGATTTTGTGACAAGGAGAATAGCGATGGAAAACATATTAAATTTGCACTAGTAAAGGGGAGAAGATATGTGAAAGAGCGGGATGCACTCTTGAATTCGCAGTTGATCAATGACTTTAAACAATAGTGGCACTTAATTCACTTGTTTGTCACATTATGTGTGCGGACACTAAGTCGCGTGGTGTATAAATCGTTCCTCGATGAGTGCCTTTAAAGGAAATAGAGGCTACAACTTATAATTTTCAAAAAAGCAAGCTACAATATCGGTCTTTATTTGTTATTTTATATTTTAAAACTCTAATGAAATCTACCTATCATGAATAGTGCTGAGAGTTGGTTCGCTATAGAGAATAAACTAGGCAAATTATAGCACTGAGAAATTATTAGGATTTATTGTTGGTGTGACATCATTTTGTTTATTCTTATTTTTCGTCATAGAAAATTGCAATAAATCATCGACATACACGCTCCGAAAATTGGTTATTTTAGAGCCCTAAGTTCAGAAAACGAAGATGTGGTGAATTTACGAGTGCGGGATGAATAATTTGGCCTACATTGTAAAAATGGATATAAGATTTGTGTAGTACGTAAGATAATAATTAGTTATTTGTTAGACACGTATCTAATTTGTTATAATTTAATGGGTAAAGGATTTGTTAAATCAATATATAATTAAGCAATGAAACGATTGGCTAAAATTGCTTAGCGAATATGACGAACTAATACATTATTTATATGTGTTTTTTCAGACGTGGAAGCGGCGCGCGGGGAAGCTGCCTTTTGAGGTCTGTTGCTCATTTCGGCGTTTGAGGTTTTTTGCAACATTTAGTTGACTAGTTTTTTCACTATAGTTTCTTGGCAGAGAATTGGGACCGTATGCACTTTAGATTCCAGTCTTCATCATACGGTTACTATTTTAGAAATCTAATCCATTTTGGCTCTGTTTAATTTTGGATATGGATTGGGATTGAAACTGAGTATGTTTTCATGTAAGATGAGAAAGGAATAGGTTCTAAAGCTTTATTGAACTCAAACTGATCTCGATTTAGATGATTTTTTTTCTTGGAAAAATTACGCCTTTCCCCACTTTCTTTACCAACATGTTTGCCATTTCCACATTTTGAATTTTTTTTACATTTACATCTACCTTTTCATTTCCATAAATCTCACATTCTCCCACCACGTAACCCCATATTGTTAACAGAACCGTCTATTGTGGGTCCTCAAACGTTAAATGCTATTGTTATATTATTACGATCAATTTCACTTCGACACATTTCATTCACGCTCTCCATCCTCATCTCTCTCAATCTCACTGTCATTGCTGCTTCTTGTCTAGCTCCCAATTAGGCGCTATTGAGTCTTAATTCGATAATTCAAGTAAGTAAGAATTGCTAGCACCTTATATGCTTCACTCCATGAAGCCCTTATCATCTCCACAGTAACCTCACTCAACAGTATTTGACACTTAAGGTAAATGCGATCCACCTCATAGCTTTCAAAATTTTCCTACCTTTACTCACTTTCTCAACAAAATCACCACCCACATTGATTCGAAAATTGACAGTTTTCCTCATTTTTCTGAAAATATAGTGGGACAATTAAATAATTAAACAAACCAATTGCACTAATTCAGAGATAATAAACAATGCAATAAACAATAAACTAACCCTAACTTTGTCAAATTTCAACAATTACCATAAAAAAAATCGATTGCAATAAAAAAAGCATAAATTAAACAAATTCAGTTGCATACTAATTACATTAAGCTTAAATAAATATAAATTAAATGAAAATTACCTCAATTTGCCCCAAAAGACACGCCCGAATTGTGCGAATATGGAGGACTTTTGAATAATTTACTTGGCCACTGAAGATGTTAGCAACAATAGAAGGAATTGTGCTGTAATTTGGTAACTTTGAAGGATTTGGGCTGTAATTTTGAGGTTGGTGAGATGAATGAATGTGTTGAGGAAAAAGGAAGTAAAGAGTGGAGTGAATGAAAGAAGGGTCGAATGGTTGGGTATGGGTAAATGAAGCAAAGGAAGCAAAATTACGAAATAAACCCTAAACACTAACGGTTCTGTTAACAATTGGGGTTAAGTGGTGGGAGAATGTGAGATTTTGGAATGAAAAGGTGGTAAATTGTAAAAAAAATCAAAAAGGTGAGAATTGGAAATTGTTGGTAAAGAAAAGGTGGGAAAGCGTAATTTTTCCATTTTTTTTAAGGGAAGAGTAAGGATTTCATTAATAAGAAATAGTCAAAAGACCCTCATAATCAATAGAAAGGAAAACAAAATTCTCAACAAAAATACAAAACACCTTTAAAACTAGTTACATTGCAGATTCGATTTAAAATAGCCTTAATAAAAATCTTCATCCGAAGCAATACAATATGTGAGTTCGCTCTGATTCGGCATAACGTCCACTGATGTGTAGTTGTTTGGGTAAACATACTTTTGTGATTTTTTGAATTCCTTCCAAGATTGTGAAACCCTAAATCTCTATTCTTCAACAAACAAAAACAAAAACGAAACCCTAGATAATCTGATCCTCCATAAGGGAAGACAAGAAAACTACACTCCAAACTCTCACAAAAAGAGATAATAATAAACCCAAAAATTCGGGATAAAACTCTCATAAAGAGACAGAAAAACCCAAAAATTGGGGATAAAACTCTCCTAAAGAGATCGAAAGGAGGATTATTCATGAACAAACTAACAAAAACAAAGAAGTAAGGAGAAGAATTGGGGCTTACCACCTTCAAAAAGATGATGGTAGCCCCGACGAATACAAAAGAAATTAGGGTTTTGGAGAGGTTTTTTTAGAGAGAGAAAACAAAGTATAAAGAGAGAGAGGAGTTATAATATTAGCGCTTGAGAGATAAAAATTAGATTAGGTAACTAGATTGAACTGAATTTATTTACCATATAAATAAGTCGAAAAAAACACGACCTTACTTAAGTTCTATTAAGATCAAATTGTCTAATTTTATTAGAAACTGTGAAAAATCGTCAAATTAATAATTGAATATTAATATTCCTGTAGATTCAAGTGGGGTCAAGAGAATTAGGTTAGGTTTAATTAAATGGATTGACCAATTCATCGTTGTATTTTTAGGAAGAGATTTAACAATGAGGGACACTCAAGTAATTAGTCTAGATAGATATTTAAGCTCACATGAAGAATAGCGATTGATAAGCTATTTGTGTTAAATTTAATTTTGATTAATTTGATCGTTTACTATGTTAAATTTCTTCTTTAAAATACGTGAAATTCATTGTTACTTTATTAGCGTTACGGATGGAGTATTAAAATTAGGTTAGGTAATCTATTCCTTAGCTTCTATATCAAAAACCCCACCCAACCTCCATGTGTCACATCTTTCTCAACTCTTTTCTTAATTTCTCATATTTCTTCATCCCTCATAATGAAAATTCGTGACTTTTGGGGGTTTTGTGAGTGAATTTGTGAGGGAGATGGGTGGTTTGATGTGTGAGGATATGAGATAGTGAAAGAAGAGAGGGGGTTTGCAATGTGGGCGCACGGTGATGGCTGGTGGATGGAATTGTTGATAGGAGAGAGGAGAAGATGGGAGGGGAATTATTAGAAGGAAGATATATAGGGAAAGTGAGTGTTTAATAGTAAGTCAATGGGAAAAATTTGCGTCAAATCCTATGATGGAACGTCAGCGGGGTTTCTAATTGATTTTTTGTTTTTTGTGGTTGTTATTTGTATAACAAATGTTTTAAAAGGTTTGTTTTTGCAATTTTTTTGGTTTTAAAAGGTTTGTTTGACAAAGAAAGGAACCCTAAATTTTAAATAATTTTTGGGTAATGTTATTAGTGTAGGAATATACTGATTAAGGATGTGCAGTAATGTTGACAATGCGTGCATAAGCTGAACAAGCTTGGGAGAGGTTTAGGTTATTATCATTCAGGAACTTGTATGGTATAAAGTTCAAGAAATGTTAATTCGTGTGTATGTATTTCTTTTGAATGTGAACGCAGAAACAAGGCCAAGCTGGTTCTGTTATTTTATCCTGTTACTTACGAATGGTTGTAAATCAGTAAATGGAATCCTCGCGACAAACATGCATTGACATGCGTGCTAAGCTGAATGGGTAGACATTTAGAACGGAGGAGTTTTTTTTACGAGAAACGGAGGGAGTATTACTAAAGAATCCCACTCCTTCGTATTTTCCCTCCCATCCCCACTTTTTAATTATATTTATTATTATTATTATTAGGAATTCTATATGTAGACCCAGATTTAGCAAATTCTACATGGTAAGCTTTTTGAAAAAAAATTCACAAGGTAGACCCACATATTGTATAATTGACCTCCGTATTATTTCTGTTAATAATGTAATTAATCCGTTAAGTGTGTTATAGGTTGGGTTATTAATACTGTAATGACTACCTACCCCTAATTAATTATCCTTTTTTAAATTTAATTTCCCCCCTTTTCTCTATTTCATTAGTTTTAAAGGCTTTTCTTCTCTCCACAACATGACAATGTCGCAGGTTTTTTCTCCTCTCCTGCTTCTCAGTTACTAGCTTAATACCACAAGCGAGCTGGAGCAACTATCGGTTGGAATTTAGATCGTGGCTACTGAAGTATCATGTATATTAAGATTCTCAGACACAATAGATTGCCATTGTGTGTTTGCCCATAAATAACAGTCGAGGACCTTTATCACTATACACAACCCTGTCTTTATTTCGACTAGGTCGAATTTTATCAGCTTCATAAACTCAAGGATCAAATCAGTGGTGATAATAGTTTTTCGGATCAATTTCCGGTATGGAGCATGGAATACAGCTATTTGATTTTGTCTTCGGTTTCACATTCTATTAGAATGTTGGTATCTTACTTGGAAATAAGAAGATGCCAGTATCACATTATGAACCAGCAGGTGTGTAGATACTGGTAATAAAGTAAGCAGGGCATATTTGTTTTCGTATGGAAAACTTTAAACTTTAACTTAAAAAATGATGTAGATTTCACCGTACGGATATTAGTGAATATACTCACAATCTTTCTGGGTTTGCTATGATATGATCAAAGGCCAAACCTTTCTTCACTACATATTTAACCTGCATCACAATACCAGAACACTATGAGCACACTCTCCCAATACTACTTGATTCGTAGCTTTCGCAAAAGAAATACACCACAGCAGGAGAACCAGATACCCGCGGTTTCTTCACTTTAGTAGCCACTTGCTCTGCTCTCACCAGGGCCAGAATGTGTCCACTAGACTTCCAGCAGGTCTTGAGTTTCTCATCCAGTCACCAATCTCCTGCGAATCGGAGGTGACTAAACGGCGATGCCACAAAAGATGGTGATGTGTCTCAGTAGCATTCATTCATACAGATGCAACACTTATCATCGAACTGATATGAAAAGCATATAACCTCTGCTTAACTGCAACTCGTTGCAAAGCCATTAACCAGAGGACAAAGCTACGTTAAGGCACATTATGCCCTGCTCCCACTACCTTATCTCAGAAGATTTTGGTACCGAGAAATGCACATCACCTTCTCTCTCCTCGACCTTCTTCTCCTGTCTCTCCCCACCATTTTCAACGGCGGCCATCCACCATTAGTGGGCCCTCTCAAGCACCGTTCTTTTCTCCAAACACTTGTTTCTCGCGCTCATTTCAACGGTCCAATTAAAGCTTTCTGAATTCCAAGTTGGGTTAGTGATAAAGTGTCCAAGATTAAAAGATCGTTTTTTTCTTCAACTTAACGACGTGGATGGTATTGCATTCTTTAATTTGATCATTCGAAATTGATTATATGAGTTAATTTCTTGTGGCTTTACTATCTTATGTTAATTTTGATGGGTTAGGAACACGAAGCTAAAAAAGAGAGTTAGGAAGACAGAATAAATAGAGAAAAGGGGGGAAATTAAATTTAAAAGGATAATTAATTAGGGGCAGGTTAGTCATTACAGTGTAAATAACCCAACTTATAACACACTTAACGGATTAATTAACATTATTAACAGAAATAATTACGGAGGTCAAATATACAATAGTTGGGGTCTACCTTGTGAATTTTTTTTTCAAAAAGCTTACCATGTAGYATTTGCTAAACCTGGGGTCTACCATATAGAATTTCCCTTAAAAATTTGTCTAACATTGATTTTAATTCAATTCAAGTAATTGTTAATCAATTTTACGTGCTAATTACATCGAAAGTCAAAATCCTAACAAGCATGCAAAAGGAGGTTAAGAAATTGAGACATTGGTCTCAAACTAACCTTGCAACACGGTGCTTTCAATAGAGTACTATAGATACCTACATTTGTCCCTCCATAAAGGCCAATGATAAAACTATACCACAATGCAATTGGTCCAATTCTGAAGAACAACTYCCTTAAACAATGCTCTAGACTCTCGATTTGCAAAGCCGAAACATCTTTTCTTGCCCAAAGCACCCTTAAAAATAAGTTTTAATTTCAAAATGATTTTAACTTATTTTTAGACATTTTTCTAGAATTTTTCGGWWTTTTRCTGAATTTTTCTAAGCATTTTTGGCAATTTTCAGAATTTTCAACAATTTAATTAATTTTGCGATAATTAATTAAATTATGAAAACAATTCTAAAATTCATGAAATTTTTCACAACAAACTATTTTTCACAAGGAATTGTATGAATATTTTTCCATAATTTTTTGAGTTGTGGGAAATTATTTATGAATTTTCGAAGGAAAAACGCGCACCCGAGCAAAACGGCTCATTTCGGGAGCTTCGGGGCTGCACCCGAGCGTGGGGCCCACACGAATATCTCTCCAAATAAATCAGTGATTTTGTGTCAAAATTTCGCGATCAAAAAAAGTCAAATGATATTTTATTTCGATTTTATATTATACGCAATCTTTAAAAAAGGCAAGGGAAATCAACCAAAAAAATGGCAAGACACTGGGCGCAATTGCGCCCAAATTCTTGCCTTTTTTGGATTTGGGCTATAAATATAGGCCGATCCCCCTTTCATTTGCAACTTGGGACGACAAAAGCTCGGCTATTCTCTCTCTCGTCCATACTCTCTTCCTCTCTTCCAAAATTTCTCAAAAAAACTCTTTCAAATTCAATACACACTCAAAAACACATTCAATAAACATTCAAATCAAGATATCAAGGCATTCAAAGCAATCGTTCAAGGATTGTTTGACCACGCATTGCCGATATCACCCATGAGGCCACAAAACTGATAAACGCTCTCTCCTTCTTCTCTTCTCTTTAATTATTCTTTGATTTTGCTTGTTTTTATCACTTTGAATCATGTAATATTGGCTAATAAACTATTAGACATCAATTAACATGTAAATAAGCCTCTTATTTTCTTTCTTTTCAATTCGATTTCAATATTATTGTCAATACTAACTTTTTCTTTGATTTTCTCATGTAATTAGCACTTTGCGAGGCGATTTCAATTTCAAATCTAACTATTGTTTTTGCCTTTTGTCTTATCTTAGATAGCAAACGAGGTAAGTCTGATCTCCTCCTTCTTCTTCCTTGTATATTCTTATTCATGGTCTTGTATATACTTTCTCCATCACCATTAATCTTGCTAATTAAAGACCTATTAATTAATTGATTGTCAAACTAATAATTAATATGACAAATGTTAGATCCTTAAATCTAACTTATTCCCAAACGCGATAAACAATTTATAGTCTTCCATGCAATAATCACCCGCCTAAGTAAACAAAAGGCTAATCAATACCATCATCAAACTACAAAAAACACAGTTTTGGACGGAACCAATCATCCCTAACACTGATTCAAATCCGCGCTAATTGTGTATTGGGAGGGAAATACATCTGCTCTAAATTACTCGTCCGCTAATTAAGTAGGACGGATTCCTAATCCTCGCTAATTTAGAGACGGCCATTCAATTTCCGTCCAATTGTGAAACATTTAGAACGATCTTTATTTTCCTCCCTAGTTTAGGACAGATATGAATCCGTCCCTAAACTAGTACGGGACCATAATAAAGATCTGTCGCTATAATATTAAAAAAATAAAAAAAAAAAAGAAAAACTGCATCTATAGTAGTTCCATTTCTTAGAAAAGACTACCTAAATTAACTAAATAATTTGTACTAAAAAAAATAATAACGTAAGTCTCCTTATTCCTATTTGTAAACCAATATGCCATCTAGTAAATAATTAATATTTTTAAATTTAACAAACCCATCGCACATACAATAAATTCCAGATTAACTAAATTGCAGAAAAAAAATTATAGAAAAATACCAAACGACTATACATAAGTCCAAACAATAATCTGCAGAAATGAAAAAATAATCCCACAAATTGATCCATGAAACCGTGAATAATGAGAAAATAAAAATGATACAGAAATCCCAGAAGCAAATCAAACACATAACACAATCGAAAACGTAAATAAACCCAGAAATCCACAACCATAATTCAATCCGAGAATAAGAATGAGGAAGAGTATAAATAAACCCAGAATTGATAATTCCACCAGCCAAGACTATACCGTATGGAGATGAAAAGTATATGAACAATTCCCAAGCCAAGATCTACACAATACCAAATCTAAGAGAACCGACATATCACCAAAAGAAGGCGCGGAAAAACATGCCCATAAATAAATCTAGAAATTTGAAGCAATAAAACCCCAAAAATTATATAAAAACTAACCTTTCGATTTCCAACGTCTTCTGTTGTTGAGTTTTGATTCAAGATAATGTTAATTTCTATTTGTCGATTTCTTAATTTAAGTGAAACAAAAAAGAGGAATTGACAGGATATAGCAATACAGTTAAGAAGGAAATGGAAGAAAAACAAGAGAACATACAGGAAGAGAGAATGATAAAACAAAAGCAAAACGGATAAGGAATGGGCAGAAAACGGATGGTAGTTTCGGTAGATGAAACAAAAGCAAAAAAGAAAATTAAATGGTGTTCGAATTGGTTCATGGTAATGGACAAACAGTAAGTGGTCATTACTTCCCTACCGTCGCTGACGCGAGTCTGAGATCTATATAACTCTCTTCCTCTGAATTAGAGACGTATTAAAAATACCCGTCCCTAATTTAAGACTGACAATAAAAAATCGGTCCCTCAATAATTACGACACAACTCTATAATCCTCCTAAAAAAATAACTTATTTATTTTCAATTGTTGTGATAAAATTTTACAAATCATTTAGAAACATTTATCATCCGCCCTAATTACACGAATTAAAATCCCTCCCTAAATTATAACAACCGATATAATTCCTCACAAATTAAAACGATAATTTTCCGTCTCTAAAATTCCGTCTCTAAACGGATATTACTACTATATATATGTTGTTCGATATTACAATTGGTGAATTTGCAATGAGACCTAGTAGAGGCCGCTAGATGGGGGGGGGTGTTGTGCACTACTTCGCCCTTACCCTCGTCCCCTAATCCAGACCTTTGGTGCACTACCAGACATGGAATCCTTCGCCTTGCATTATACAATTATAGGTAAGGCTTAAAACGGGTTCCACAGCTTCCCGAAAGAAGTGCGGTGGCGACTTCCTCTATTCGATTTCGAGTTTGTATGACCCTCAATGCCAAGCATACTCACACTATGCAAAATAGCAAGAATTAAATTTTTCGCAATATGGTGTCTCAACCGAGACTGTACCCCGCGAGGCAGAGGGACCGGACCAAGTATGGCCCGGTGACGCCCCACGCCCGTACAAGGATGATGCGTTGAACCTTTTGAAAACCTTGAAGAACCCTTACGAACCTTAAAGAACCCTTAAAAGAAATTTTGAAAGAACTTCAATTGAATGTGAAAATGTGTWTAATTTTTGAGAGTTTTGATGTGAATTTGATGTTTTTTAGCGAGAAAGAGGGAGGAGAATCGGGCAGAGTATCGACTTAGGAGTGTTGTCTTCCAAAATCAAGAGTCGAGGCCTCTTATTTATAAGCTAATGGCACGTGAGAGGCAGAAGGGGTGGGTGCAATTACGCCCACCTTTTTGCCATTTTCGTTGAAAAATTCTTGCCTTAATTGGTGCTAATTTGTCYGGAAATAAAATCGAAAATAATATTATTCGATATTATATGATTCTGTAAATTTTTCTGAGCAAGGTACATTAAAATTGGTATGCTTAGGGAGCAAGCCAAGCCTTAGAAGGTCRCGGAAGGTTCCAAAACTATCCGTTTCGCTCGGTTTTACATTTTTGCTTTGGAAATTCATAAATTATTTTCCACAAGTCGAAAAGTTATAAAAAAAATGCAAAAATCCAACATAAAATATAGTGCATTGTTTTTAAATTTGGCGAATTTTGGAATTGGTTTGATAATTTTAAAAATATTTTAAAATTAATTAAATGGTAAAAAATTCCATAAAATGCTAAAATTGCTTAGAAAAATTCAGATAAAAAATCCGAAAAATTCTAGAAAAATGTTTAAAATAATTTAAACTTATTTTTAAGGTGCTTTGAGCAAGAATAAGTGCTAATTGTTGTYTAAAACCTACTTTATTAGGGTTTGTCAGGGTCCTACCTCTCTCAATTTAGCTTATGTGCTGCAAGGGGTGTCTTATCATTATCCGTCATGAGTTAGGGGAAAAWGTAGGTATCTACACAATGAAAATGTGACAAATGGCAAAGAATTAAAAACAAAAATAAAATAAAAGACTTCATACATGCAATCAAGAGAGCCAACCATAAAAATAAACACAAGAGAATGSCTTTTTGTTGTACACATGTCAAATGCATACTCCATTTTGTTTTAGGTATGTGCTTCAATTCTAAAGCGGGGGTACAGGGTCGTCTTAATGAAATATGAGGCCCTATTCTACTCTTATTCTAACATTGAAAATGGGACGACCCTTCAATATAATAATAGTTTAATGTTATTTCAAAATATCACAATATTACATATTTTTCCAAAAACAAATCAACAACACATACTTAAACTACTTATTATTTAACAACACATACTGAAACAAGTTGGAGCGAAATAACCTAGAAATCCAAGCTCCAATTACTCAAATTCTGAATTGTTTGACGTCATTGCTTTCTTGCTATAAAAAAATAAAGATATAATCTATTAATCAAATAATATACCAACCATATAAATTATGAATTTTTATACCCTAAAGAACATAATTACAGAAAAATAAACAAAAATTAAAACATACCTTGCAAACAATTTGTGAAAAAATTCTTTAATTTCTGCAGTATATAAAGAGTCAAAAAAATACCGTTTGATTTACAAAAAAGAAGGACATTAATTAGCAAGAGAAAGATCTTGAATTCTCCATCTCTATTATATAATGGAAGGGGGGAGGAAGATGGTGTCCCCCCCCTCTTAAAAGTCTTTTATACACTTAATGAATTTTGAAAAAAAATATGAATTATTGTGTCTAAATTACTCTTTTGCTTATTATGTGATTAAAAATGAAAATTGGATTTATTGTGTAACTTAATTAGTGAAAAGCTTTAAACAATGAATTGAAGCACTAATAGTTTTATTTTGAATTTCAAGTCATATTTAAAAAAAAACAGTTACAATTCAATAAATTGTATTGTTAATTAGCAACGGAGTATAAACATTTTATATTGTTACATACTTTATAATTATTTTTAATGATGAACTAGAATTTTCATAAGTTGAAGCACGCATCGCGTGCACATAAAAACTAGTATCAATTAATTGAAATTGGAAAATATTTTTGGGAGAAGAAAAAATCAATTGCAAAGAAGATAAGAAAGGAAGAAGATTAGAAGAACAGATTTGCCAAGTATAGTTTTTTGGAAATGTATAGAAAAAGGAGTAATTAGAAGAAAAATAAAAATGGATGGTAGAAAAATGAAAATTGAATGCTAATGTATTGGGAGACGTATTTGGCTTGAATTGAGTTAGAATGAATGTGAATGAAGGTTGACGTGATGGTGGAGTAAAGGATTGAGTTTTTTTTGGGTTTTTCTAAGCTGTGCTCTCGATCGAGTTTCTTCGTTTTCTAAACTGTACCCATAGTTTTTGAAAATTTTTAATCGTAACCTTGAATTACCTCTGCTTTCTGGTTGGTGCCATTATTCCACTTACATTTATTTTAAGCCTTAACTCTGGTTAACTTAGGTATTTTTAGGACCAAAATAAGAAAATTAAATTAAAAAAATACACATGACCCCTGAACTTCCCTCTCATTTGATCAAAACCCCACTTCTCACTTCTTGTTGCTATGTTCCCCCCCCCCCCAAAAAATAAAAAAATAAAATCCAATTCCCTGCAAATAAGAACCCTAAGAAATTCCTGTTGAAATTTCTCTCTCACAATAATGGTGGTTGCTTAAAACTGTTTGTGACGATTGCGTTTTATTGTGTTCMAGCACTTGGATTTCGCTGGGAATTGAGTCTTTTGTTACTGGGTATGTTATTCTTCTTTTCCATTTTCTTCAATTTCCGTTAATT
The DNA here is from genome assembly GCA_008642245.1 of Bassia scoparia. Lineage (NCBI taxonomy): Eukaryota > Viridiplantae > Streptophyta > Magnoliopsida > Caryophyllales > Amaranthaceae > Bassia > Bassia scoparia. Next base: position 16,255 of record SNQN01007586.1, on the reverse strand, counting down.
CCATGTTGCATGTTTTGTTAATTTGTGATTGTATTTAGTTTGGCCAATTTCGTCTGGTTTTTGTGTTGTTAGTGTGTTTTTTGTGTGTTTTTTTCTTGGAATTTAGGGTATTTGTGTTTGTTGTTGTGTTAATAGTGTGCTTTTTTAATTATGTTTGGTTTTTTCAATGTTCTTTGTTGGTTTGTAATGGATTCGAGGGTGTTGAAAATTCACAAGTGTAATGTAGATGTTGTTGAGTTAGTGATTGATGACATTGACAAGTGTTTGTTGATTYAGGTGTTGATTGATATGTATGATGAGTTTATGAAGAAAGGTGTTAAATTGCCCCCATTTCCTTCACTTTCTCACTTTCTTACTCATTTAGGCAGCAAAATTGGGACTTGGTTGATGACAGAACCCTAATGCACAACAAGAAAAATGAATAAGGCCGACCGACATCACCGACCGAATTTCGGTCGGTAACACGTTTTACCAACCYAATTTCGGTCGGTGAGGTCGGTCGGATTGAGGATCGTCAGTAAAAAAACAATCATCGACCAAAAATTCGGTCGGTGAGGTCTCACCGACCGATTTTTGAATACAAAGGAATTGGAGGGAGCCTGAAATTATCGACCGAATTTCGGTCGGTAATACCGACCGAAAGAGAATCGGTCGGTAACTTCAGCTTCCCTCCAAAAAAATGTGGAGGGGAACTCCATTTACCGACCGAATTTACCGACCGAAAATGGAGTTTCCCTCCAAATTTTTGAGGCCTGTATTTTTACCAACCGAATTTCGGTCGGTAAATGTCAAACATGAAATTAAAAAAAAAAAAATAGCACAGAAACCAGCTTGGGGCCTTTTGGTACTGATGGTTTCTGTCGTTTCATCACATTTCAGAAAATCACATTACATCTACAAGCCATATTTAGAAATTACATTTGTTCTATGAGAACTTTAATACCCATTACAGTTGCTGAATATTAGAAAACTACAAGTTACACTTTAAAACCCCTTCTCTTCCACCATAGCTCCCTTTAAGGATTCAACTTTGAATGATCACTTGATCAAAACAACTGCAAACCAATCACAGCAACAATTTRAACTCAACACACCAAATACATGAAATAACAGCAGCATTGAACATKAAAAAACAACAGCACCAAAAGGCAGAATAATTGAATAAAACATCCCCAAACAACTGAAAACATAGCACAACCACCAAGAAAATAACTCAAAGTTTGCAATGGAAATCACCAATTTCATTCATTAATATTCATCAAAGATTGCATGCAAAATATGACCACCAATTATAGTACATAACCCTAAATCCCCAAATTCTAACCTAATTCAGCAACATGATCACTACATAACAACTGGTATGAGCAACTTCCAAAATTCAAAGTAAGAGCAAAATTAATTACAGTTTCATGGCTAAAACCAATATCAGAAACCCTAAAGCAACAAATTTGATGAAATCCCTCATCGAAGCAGAGACCTCAACAAGCTTCTTCTTCACAGCCGTAATTTCAACCTTCAACTCCACCATGCAACGAGCCATCACCAAGACCTTCAGACCTGTTTACATTCCTTCCGCTCAACACCATATTATTAGGCCTAACCCAATAAAAAACGTGCACGCATCGCACTTTCAATAAGCTTTTCTAGGGTTCAGGTTCGTATTTGACAACCTTAATTTACATTCTAGTTTGGGATTGCAATTGCATTTTGGGGGAATGAAATCCCAAGGGCATGGCGAAATTCTGTGTGACTGAGAAAATGAAGCAGAAGAGTGGAATGACATTGTTAAGATGAAGCAGATGAGAAATGATAGATATGAGAGAAAGGAGGGTGGAGGGGGGGGGGGGGTTAATCGTGTTTTTTATTTAAAATAGGAACCGAATTAGATAAGAATTAACTAAGGTTAACTAAAGTAACCAAAGGGATTATTGCTAATAACCGGATTAAAGCTCAAGGGTACGGTTAAGAATTTTCAAAAACCATGGGTACAACTAAGAAAACGAAGAAACTCAAGAGCACAGCTTAGGAAAACCCTTTTTTTTATTAATACAGCAAAATGGGCTTGTGTCAAATTGGGCCCTTGTAAATTTGGGGACCCTATGCAGCTGACCAGCTTGCACAGGTAACTCAACGGGCCTGCTGGGGTACCCTAGTTATTAGGCAATCACTTTCAACACRGAGCAATACCTGATGAGGAGAGACACAAATTTTGGGCAAATAACTTGCCCATTGATGCTAATGGTCTAATGTCACACACCTTTTTTAGGAACACCAGTTATTATATTGCCAAAGCTAGTTATGTTTATCGAATTATGTACGAGAATGATGGATAACTCAATTGGTTAGAACTCTCCTCCCGACTTTGATAGATATGAAATCAATTTTTCTCCGCACCCTTTTATAGAACACTATGCATTAAAATAAATCAGAATATGCATAGATCAGTTATGTTCATGACCTTATCCGATCTATTTCATTTCTTAGTTTCTAACAGTAGTGTTAATGAGCCAAGTATGCTCGTGAGCTACTTGAATTCAGCTCAAAATTTACACGTGTCGAGACTAACTATGTTCGGCTCAGCTGAGTTGGCTAACATCTCCGGTTTCTAACCTTACCTTAGAGAAAGAAATCAAAGCTGCCGAGGTAGTTAGTCAGCAGACACTATCAGTCTATCACTTCTTCGGTTCTTCCTAACTCATCAATCATCATTCATCAATAAATTCATTTCAGAAAAACTTCATCATCAACTTCTTCAATTCATCATCTCATTTTCTCTCTCTTCCCGGAAATGGAGGCACTTGTAGTCCGCAAGCTCGGCGACCCAACAACCGCGAAACTCTCCGACGAAGACTCACCGATTTTCGTATCGGAGAACTCGCCATTGCCGGAGCTCAACTCACCGACGGCAGTTAGGGTTAGGGTTAGGGCAACCAGCTTGAATTACGCGAATTACCTTCAAATTCTCGGGAAATACCAAGAAAAGCTCCCTGTTCCGTTCATTCCTGGCTCCGATTACTCTGGAATTGTTGACGCCATTGGTGATCGTGTTTCCAAGTTCAGAGTTGGTGATCGTGTTTGCTCTCTTGCTAGTTCTGGATCATTTGCTCAGTTCATTGTTGCCGAGGAATCCGAATTGTATGTGCTTTGATTTTTGTTTCTTGTGTCGGTTTTTTTTTTTTTTTTTTGTTGATGTTGTGATTTTCATGATTGTTTAAATCCGAAGTGTTGGAATTTGGATATAGAGTTGCACTTTCAATTGTTTTAGAAATTATCTTCAGAAATTGTTGCTTTTAATGGTTATATGTTGATTGAGGCGTTTTTATGAGGGAAATTGAATTTGGATATACAAATGATAACTGCAATCATGTGTATCTGAATCACGCTTTGTATTTTTGAATATGGAAATGTTGTAGGAATAATGATAGTTTTAAGCAGGTTCTAACTTATGACTTTATGAGTGAGTAGCTGATGTGGATTTATAAGCGAGATGCTCACAAATCCCTTGAATACCACGAATAAAGCACGAATAGACGGAATCCCTATCCAGATCAGTAGCATTGAGCACTGACAAATGGAAGCAAAGATGTACCGATTGTTGGAGGGAGGGGCCTAGGGGGGAGACACGTAATGAAGTGAGACACAATTTGCACAAATTTAGCTTACCATGGTCAACTGAGCCGAAAAGTCCACATGTGCTCGAGAGACTGAGGATGAAATGGTGACTTCTCGTGGCGTTCATGTCATCTAGGGTACCTTTGGTGACCTTTTAACTTCCACCTTAAGCTAAGAATCTGTAACTAAGAGACTTTAGAGATCGGATTTGGTGTATTATTAGCCAGGAATATGATGAACCTCTATCAAAAGTCTTAACAAGTTAACAATGCTGCTTCCATTAGATTAAGTCAATACCACAATTAAAACTTAAAAGGTCCATATATGGTAAAGCAATCCTATAAGGACTCATATCAAGAATCCAATCATCAAAATGTTTTTTTTTTTTTTTTTGGTGTGTGACTCAATTTCAAAGGTCATAGTACAGTGAGATCATGCTAGATATTTCTAGCTTACTTTAAATTGATATTTGGTGATGTTAGTGAAACTAACCAAATGGAAATATCTAGATTACTGAAGTTGAAAGCTGTGCTTTGCTGTGCAAAACATCAAATGCACTGACATTAGTTAGGCAGACAGTGTGGACTAAAAACTTACGAGTAGTTGACTATCTTGGTGCTTGCAAAGGATTCTGGTCATATCCAACAACCTTCACCTTGTACCAAATTATAAAGTACTTTTCATATGAACCCCAAGGAGAGTGAGTGAGTGACTCCCACTAAGTCCAAACAATGATTGAACTTATTGATAAGAAGCGGTTTGTGACCATATCTATAGGATTTGTGAAGGGGGAACTTGTGTTAATTTCACCTTAACAACAATCCCTACATAATGAATTTTGATTCTAATTAATGATGGTGTTGATCTTGACCTTCGAAAGTCCCTCTTTAGTTATAGTGTGTTCTCTCTCTCTCTCTCTCTCTCTCTCTCTCTCTCACTCACTCTCTCACAATGATGCTTATCAGTTATCACTCCAAGACCAAGCATCTCTCTCAGAATGATGCTGACTAAGCATGTCTTCATTAAAATTCATCTAAGTCAGAGATACAACTACTAAAGGAGGGAAAGTACGTATAAAAAGGCTCTAACTTCAGAGAATTATGTAGAAATGCTCATGAAGCCACTTCCTATCACTAAATTTGACCATTGTATAGACTTAGTGGGAGATTATTCTTCGTGTTTGGATTTTTTATTAAATTGGATACTAGTWCTTTATTTATTTTATTATTTGTTATGCATAGAAGGTTAGAATGAGTCATGCCCACCTCCCCCCTAGGTTTCTAAATCCCATACCTTGTGATTGGTATTATTTTACTTTTTAGTTACTATGTCTAAAAAGTTGGAATGAGCCATTGCCACCCTCTCCCTTAGTTTAAGGTATGGGTTTAAACACATAAAATCGCCAATGTAATGTTAGGACGTTAGGTATAGGATTGGACCATTCTAAACTCATACCTAATACTAATACCATGTGAACCAAATGCCCCTTATCGCTTTTCTTGCTTTTACACTTTTCTCCACCATATATATCATTGCCTACACTCATACCCTAACAAACCTCACTCACAGGAAATCATAGTCTATGGATGAAGAAGAATCATCTTTTAGGTATGTTATCAYCTTCATTAGCGAGCYAGCGAGTAAGGTTTTTTTTACCTTAAGATTARGGATTATAGRCTATRCTTTATAGCTTAAGGAGTGCCATAACATTAAGGGCCTGTTTACATTAGCTTATTTTCAGTTCAGTTCAATTCTTAACCCAATTTCTCTCTCTCGTAAAATATTCAATTCAGTTCAGCTTAGTTCAGCTCAGCTCCATTCAATTCAGTTCAGTTGATTTCAGTTAACGTAAATAGGCTCTAAGTCAAACTACTGAGGGTGCATTTGCTTTACTTGATAAGTTATGATTCCTTATGAACTTATCAGACTAACTTATCTTCCCTAATTGATCCTGAAAGTTCTTTAGACTTGACTTACCCAGTTACCCTTAATGACTCTAGTGAACCTGATTTGAACTCATCTGTATTTATTAGACCTGGAAATTATATTTTTACGGTGAAAAAAATGCGCCTTAAGGGAGCTGGATGCCATGAAGGGAACATAACAACATAGGTAAAATCCAATACATTATATATTGTCATATTGACAWTTGTGAAGGATTTACCTAATATGCGTAGGACAATAATGGAGGACGTCTTTTGYGGTGTGAGTYCTTCACTGCCTGAWTCTTCTACAGGGTTGGTCACTTGGTCTATAGAATCATGTTTATTTAACAATGCCATGAAGTGGTATACAAAAGTGCATTGCAATATTTTACTTGTCTGAGGGGACCATGTAGAGTGGTATGGGCATTCAATTCTTCTAATTCGAATTATCTTTTTTATTTGGCTTTAAAGGTTTAAGGTACCAGAAGGCTGTGATCTACTTGCTYCAGCTGCTCTTCCTGTGGCATTTGGGACTTCTCACATTGGTCTTGTTCATCGGGCCCAACTTAAAAGTGGCCAGGTATRGTGATATTGTCTCATTATCTGATTTTATTACTCCCTCATTTTCTTCAATCTCTTGGATGCGACTCATTTCATATGCTTATGATTGACAGTGGTATACTGCAGGTTTTGCTAGTTCTGGGCGCAGCAGGTGGAGTTGGTCTTTCAGCAATTCAGATTGGGAAAGTCTGTGGTGCAATTGTCATAGCAGTTGCCAGGTACTTGAAGTTTAGAGTCCAAATAAAAGAAGTTTTGACAGATCTTGAAAGCATTGAAGTTTAGACTTGCTGACTTRTATGTGAACTTTTAGGGGACCTGAGAAGGTGCAATTTCTGAAGTCTATGGGAGTTGACTATGTTGTTGATGCAAGCCAAGGTAATTTAATTCCAAGTGTAAAAGAGTTTCTGAAGGCTAGGAAGCTCAAAGGGGTTGATGTATTATACGATCCTGTTGGTGGAAAGCTTACAAAAGATGCCATGAAATTGTTAAGCTGGGGAGCCAACATTCTGGTAATCGGATTTGCTAGTGGAGAGGTTCCTGTCATTCCTGCAAATATTGCACTGGTTAAGGTACCATATTCTCCTGTGATCTTGTTGTAGTGAAAGTCTTAGTGACTTACCATCCTTTCAAAGTTTAGGATTCACTAATTACGTTAGGATTACGGATTACAAAGTATATTTATTTTATATTGCTTTTCGTGGAGTCTTCTAGATTAATGTGCTACTTGTTGCTGTAATGGCTGTCACTGCTGTGCTCTTAACCATAGTCCTGCCAGGCTTTACTTTGTTTCTTTTTAATTGCTTTTGCTGATCTTGCTTATCGGTTTTGGATCAGAATTGGACTATTCATGGACTTTACTGGGGCAGCTATAGAATCCACCGTCCGGGCGTCCTTGAATATTCACTCCAGGAGTTGCTCTCATGGCTAGCGAGTGGCAAGATTTCAATTAACATTTCACATACTTACAACCTTGCAGAGGTCCGTCATATATGTTTTAGATGCTATAAAAAGTTTCTACTTCTCTGGTTACCGTCTTTGGAGGCTCTCTCTCTTGAGTCTTTACAATAGCTTGTCAAATCCTTTCACTAAAGCCTTTCACTCACATCTTTACCTTCCGAGAATGGATATCTGTCCCGACTAGGTGACCCCACACATAGTTCTCCCTTACTTTACTACTTGGATCACTTGTAAAATTTGCATGCCTGCTTGCTGTACAAGCTGCTCGTGAAGCCTCACCTGTTTTATCCAACTGTCTCATAACAAGTAGAAGAAGCGAATAARTTACTTTCAAAATTATTCGAATGATCTTGCAAGGCATAAACCAAGAAATGATTAGCTTTTGGCTTGTAGGTAATATATCCATCTTTGCATGGGGCTCCTTGTAACCTTAAACTTTTAAGATTATTGCCTTACTAGAACCAGCTTGCTGTACAAGCTGCTCGTGAAGCCTCACCTGTTTTATCCAATTGTCTCATAACAAGTAGAAATGAATAACTTACCTTTCAAAAATATTCGAATGATCTTGCAAGGCATAAACCAAGAAATGATGGAGACTGAGTTATTTTTTCTTCTATTATCACAGCTTACGATTCTCACGTACATCACACTTGTGCTCTGCACCATTTATGTTCTATCAGTAGAATTAGTTTAGTTGAGAACTAAATTCTTGTCTTGTTTGGGATTTGCATTGCTTTTTCACTTTATTAGCTTAATTTTGGCTCGTCTCTCTTTATTTTGGCGCATCTGAGTTTCATTTTTTTTGGGTCCACAGGTAACCATGATTTGCTGCCATCAAAGATAGAAAGTATCGGGAGGTCATTGTTACCCTTGACGATCAGAAGGTGCAAGAGCTAAACTTTAGGCTTAACGGTGATCAACGATGGACGACCCATAGGCAAAGCGGTTGGTTATTTGAGTTGTAGTCTCTGCAGTTCAGTCTTGTTTTCTCAATAAATTAGTTTCAGTATGTTGCTGTACACTTTGTACAGGATTAATGTTGTCCCTTAAATATAAATTGTTGTTGTAATGCTTATTCAACAAAATTCAGATACAAAATACTATAATAAAAATAAAAATAAAATAAAATAAAAATAAATTACAATAAGTTCAATTCAGATTAGAAAAAATAGAAGAAGTGAATAGCGGACGTTTTTTTTCTTCTGTTTTTGTGGAGTGCAGAAGTGTAAATTAAACCGATCAATCCTAGTTTCTAGTCTTTCCTTTTTTAGGCTTTTAATGGGTTGATAAAATAGATGGTAGATTAATGATGAGATTGTTTGAGATTCGATCAAAACTATACTGAGAGGCAACGGGTTGAGCTAAACAACTGTTTTTGTCATTCATATTTTGCATTTATTTAAAAGTGTTAATCATAGTTTTGCTCGTCGGCTTGGTATGGTTAGCTTGCAAATATGTATATTTTAGGTAATCGAATTTGGAGTCAAATTTTTGGAATTTTGAGTTTTCAAATTGGAGTCTATGAAGAACTAAAGCAAATTAGTCCAGTGCATACTATCTATATACTTCTCCGTCGGAAAGCTCGCAACTTTTGCCATTTTAGGCAATAACACAATACTTCTTGCAACTTCTAAAATTTTCTATTTTGGGTCCAAAAAAACTTGGATTTTACTTATTTACCCTTACTTATATCAATTAATGTGTAAGTTTTGGTTAATGTATTTGTTTAAACTTCCTAATCTATTACCAAATGTAATGATCCTCCCAATTTATGACCCATCTAATTAACCCCCCTTTTTACTCCATCTACAACTTCTCGATCCCTCTTCTCTCTCCTTCGATTCCCCCCTTTTCACATGAACCCTAATTTCTTCTTCTGATTTTGTCATCTCATCTCCTACTTCATTCCTCGAATTGCAATTCACTCTACTCTCTTTATTCTGATTTGGTTTTCGTCCAATCTCGCCCCATTTCTATTTCTCTCTCTCGAAAACCCGTAAAATTGTTCAACAATGGTGCTTGATCTTCAACCACTACGTAATGTGCTCGATTACACTCGATCCAGGAAGAATCCGACTTTATTGTAATCATGATGGAGGGAATCGAAGAGGTCAATATACTCACCGATTCTACGAGACGGTGATAAGGCCGTTTTCGTGAGCCACCAGTTTACCATGCTTTGGTGTGAGGTTTTGATGAAGCTAACTAAGAAAGATGCATGTACCGTAAGTACCTAAAGAATGTCGAGCAAGAGAAAGTGGATTGGGAAGAAAAATATTTTAGGATTACCATGCTCAAATTCAGTTTTTTGGCTCACGTGGTATTGGTGGGGACAAAACTTTGAAGGTAAAAATGAAAATAAGAGCCCACTTGCATTTTCCACAAAAAAGTAGCAAACCTCACATGCAAGTGGGACATTAATTCTTCTCTCCAATTACCTATTAATCACATACCCTTCCAAACTACTAAACATCCACTTGAAATATTGCCTAGGAGTCGTTTCGAATTGAAGTTGCGAGCTTTCCGTTACGGAGAAGTACATAGTTTTATAGGCCCAATTTTATTCAACTCAAAGCTAAAACTCTTATTATATACTATCATCAATTCATCATCATCCAAAGAACTTCAAATAATTGTAAGGTGACTTATCAAGCATTTTAAACATTATGAAATTATCTGATCTATAATAATTGTGTAATATGACTTGACGTATCATCAAAAGACTTCTAATATTGTAATGTGACTTATCAACAAGCCATTTATAATATTATAAAATTTAAACTGACTTGCGTGATAGGGCTGGTCGGGTTCGGAAGGGACTTGCATGGAATTTAAGCCCTTTAATTAGGCTCGAGAGGCCTAGATTGGGTCCAAAGCCAAACTTGGAAGGGACTAAGGTTTTTTTCGAGCAGACTCAAAAAAGAATCGAAATGTCTTAAATTAGATCGTTCAAAGTCTGGTCAAAAATTCGGCCGAAAAAGTCACACCAAAGCCGAAAATTCGGCCAACTCTTATTTGATACTCTTAATTTGATCTAACATTTGATATGTCATCTCTATTAAATCTAATTCAATCTAATTTTCAGATAGAATTCATAGTTAGATTTCAAAGTTGATTATATTAAGATTTTTGAATCGGAATTTGGGATAGTTAATTATAAAACTATTTTCTTTTCATTGTCTAGTTTTTAAATAGGAAAAAAAGTTACAGAGTATCAAAGTTTAATTCGAAATGAATGAATTTGAAACAGAAGTAACTTTTTTTATTGAATTTGAACTTTGTACAAAATAAAACTTCAACAGCTCGTTTTGTGTGGAACCAGCACACCTATCTATGTGGCTGGCTAAGGGACATAACGGACTCCGTTATGTCCTTACAAACACTTACCTAAATAACTTTCCTAAAAAACAGTTATAAATATTATACAATCACAACTTAACCCTAAAAAAACACTGAAACCAAAAAGAACAGCCGCCATACTCACAAGTCACAAAACACTCTTCTCCTCAAGAAATTTTCACCTTTCTTTCCTCAAGCTACTTCACTGTCTCCCTCAAAGCCAATTTCTCAAGCTTTACTATCTCCTCAAGCAACACTTCAGCTAATGCTCTTCAAGCAACTTTGAGGCTTTCTCTCTCCTGCAATCTACTGCATCTGAACAAGCAATCACGAAACCTTTCTCGCTTCTGCAATCTGCTGCATCTGAACAAGCATCACCAAAGCTTTCTCTCTCCTGCAATCTGTTGCTTCTCATCAAGCAGCTCCAAGATTTCTCGATCTCAACAACCTCCAGCAACTCCAAAAACAGTGAAATTCTTTAAAAAAATGACATCAACAAATGAAGACGGGGATCAGCAGATTCTAAATTCATTATTTAACAGAAGAAACAGAAAAACAAATGGAAGTAGAACACATTGAAGAACTCTTGCATAGCATTTACCAATCACAAGTTATACGATATTAAAATAAATACAATTCAACACAAAGATGTTGATGAAAATTATAGAAAAGATAATCATACGATAATTAAATTAAAATATGTTTATGACACAATAATTATTATATTTTACAAAGATTATTTGCTGATTAATTTCAGGTATTATATTAATAAGTCAAAATTTGATTACTTATTTGAATTATATATTTACTTTTATTTAATGAGCAATACAACTTTTTGTGAAATATGATAATTATTTTAAAAAAAAAGTAGAAATATGAAAAAAAAACTTAACTCAAAGTGTTAAACATATTAATCATTAACTTTTCTGGGTTTAATTTAATTAATTTTATTAAAAAATAGCAAATGATATAAACATATAAAAAAAAGTTAGTATTGAAAACAAAAAAGGAACCATTATATAAGAAAGGAGCGCGACGCAAGCACCACGAACAAACGCCAACGCGACAACACCACCACACCAGCCCACGAAAAGCGCAAAGAGACAGCACGAACGAAGCCCGGCGCAAAAACCCCACAGCAACAAACAACACAGCAAAACACGGCAGAACCGGGATAAGAGAGAAGAGCACCGGCGAGCACCCGAAGAGCACACGAAGAACAACGCAAAAGCAACCACGAAACACACCAGAACAAACACAAGAAAAGAAGAACCAAACGACAACGAGAGAAAGGACACCAGCAGAAAAACAGCAAAAGAAAGGAAAAGAAAAAGACAGCGCAAACAGGGGACACGAGACACCAACCAAAAAAGAAGAGGAGGGCAGCGGCGCGAGCGAAGACAAAGAGCAGCCGAGGGAAAGGACAGACAAAGTGTTAGTGGCGAAGCGAGAACCAAAAAAGGAGGGCGGTGTGGAATTTACGTGCACGTGCTTCAAAAAAAAAAAAACGAAGCAAAACACCTCCTACTAACACCAACGTGAACAACGAAAATACCAAACGTCAAAAGAAAAGTAATGAAAGACAAATTAGAACACGAAAGACAGCCTAGACATGACCGAAATCACTTCAGCAAAGACAAGGGCATCACTCCATCCGAAAATCCGTCCAATGGTGTAATCTATGAAACTAAATGACAACCATCTGGATGGTAAAAAATTTTTGCCAATGTTTCGAAGAATTTTGTACGAGGGACCTCGATTCACCATATTGATCGGTGTTGACCTAATACATATTTTTGCGGCCCATAAAAAAAGTGTCTCAGTGACCTGGTCTCTGATTTTGTGTTTAAAATCTTCGTTAAACACTCTTTCATAAGTATGAAAATGACAACTCCAACAGTTGGGCTACCCACATACTTAAGTGCTACCTTCCCTACGAACTATATTCGACGTTTTCCTGGAATTTTCCTTGGGCGCCTCAAAATCTTACCCTATGGACTTCATTTGGAGTTGCCCAAACCTTTCTTGGACCCCATTATATTATCTATGAATCCATTGTACAAATTTTGCCTATTTTTTCGAAAAAATTATCCGGAGACCTAATTTCTGGTGATGTATAATCCACGCTTTTCGGCAAAAAACATGTCTGGTGACCCGGCTCGATTTTTGTCTAAACATTCTTATCACACCTTCTAGGTTTGAGAAATGACTAGTCCACAGTTTTGACTATATTACAAGCGTGCTATCTCCTACGGACTATTCGAGGTTTTATGATTTATCTTGGGTATCGACCTTTAAATTCCGCTTCGTTATGACTCGTTTTGCACCCATAATCTTGTCTTGATCCAATTCGTATATTACCATTATGAACCTATTTGGAAAAAATTTTTGGTCTAATTTCTTTTCAAAAATTGTCCGGAGTCCTCATCTTCGGTGATGTATAATCCACCGTCTTTTCGGCAAAAACTTGGTCTCGATGACCCGGTCTTAGATTTTTGTCTTAAAATTTCTGTCACACCTCTATAGGTTAATGGAAACGACTACAATGCAACAGTTTGGAACCAAAATACTAAGCTTGCTACCTCCTACGAATATTTCGACGTTTATCGATATCATTTGAACGACGAATCCTCAAAGTTCTGTCGTTATTTGACTCATTTGCATACCCTAAATCTTTCTTTGGACTCATTTTATATTAATTACCTATGAATACCCATCTTGTACAAATTTCTCCTGGCAATTTGTTTCGAAATATGTCCTGAGACCTTATTTCTAGCTGCGGTGATGTATTAATTTACGCTTTCTCGGCAACAAAACTTATGTCTTCGGAGACCCGTTCTCGATTTGTGATCTAAAATTTCTTCTCACACCTATTTAGTAGGTCATGGAGAAACGGACTACTCCTACAGTTTCTGGACCCAAATTTACTAAGTGTGCTACCTCCTACGACTATTTCGACGTTTTTAATCGATTGAAGACTAACCTCAAAAGTTAATTCGTATGACTCATTTGGACCAAATTTTCTTGGCTCCGATTTTATTACCATATGAACCATGGTACAAATTTTTGGCGATTTTTCAAATTGTTCAGGAGAAATACCTAATATTCGAGTGAATGTAAATCACTCGTTTGGCCAAAGAAACATGCTCTGGTGATCCGGCTCGATTAATTGTCTCTAAATTATGTCACACCTTCTCAGGTCTTGCAGAACACGGACTACTCTAATCTCGTTCTCGTGATTACAACCGATACTAAGTCATGTACTCCTACGACAGCAATTTACTGATTGTTTTATCGATTTTTATCTTGACGACGACCCCAAAGTCCACTGTTATGGACTCATTGCGACCTCAAACTGTTTTCTCGAACCATTTGTATTACAAATGAACCTTATTGTTTAAAATTTTTTAGCATTTTTTCTAAATTTTTCCGGGAGACCTCATTTCTGTGATGGCCTATCCACGCTTTTCGGCCAAAAAACATGTCTCGGTGACCCCGCTCGGATTTTGCCTAAAAATTTTATGTTACACATTTATAGGTCATGAGAAATGGGATACTCCAACAGTTTTATGGACCCAATACTAAGCGAGCTTACCTCCTAATGACTGTTTCGAGTTTCGATTTATCTTTGAGACCCCACAAAGTCCGCTATGACTCATTTGACCCATTATATTTTACATATGAAACCCATGTACAAATTTTGGCGATTTTTACAAAAAATTATCCGGAGTCTCTTTACGGTGATGCCTATACACGATTTATTCTTTCGATCCAAAAATGTAGGTTCTCTGGTGACCCGGCTCGTTTGTCTAAAACTTCCTGTAACACCTTCTAAGGTCATAGAAATGATCTACTTCCAACAGATTTGGGTACCCCAAATACTAAGCGTGCTACCTCACGACTTTTCGACGTTTATCGATTTATCTTTGTGCGACCACAAAGTTCGCGTATGGACCTCATTGGACACCATAATATTTCTTGGACCCTTATATTACCATTTTGAAACCATGGGGGTACAAATTTTGGCAATTTTTTTCGAAATTGTCCGGAGACCTTCATATTCGGTGATACACGCTTTTCGACTAAAAAAACATTTGTCTCGGTGGACCCGGCTTGATTTTGACTAAAATTTCTCTCACACCTTCTAGGTATGTAGAAATTACTCTCTTAATAAGTTTTGGACCGAAATACTAATCGTGCACCCTTCCTTAATAGACATTTCGACCGTATTTCTCGATTTCCTTTATGACGACGACCTCAAAAGCTCGCCGTTTATGGACTCTATTTTGACCTCACAAACCTGTTCTTGGGTACTCCATTTAATATATAACAATAGTGAATCCTTGTTACAAATTTGCAATTTTTCGGAAAATCTTCCGGGAAAGACCTGATTTGGCGTGATAGGTATTAATCCAACGCTTTTCGGACAAAACACTATGTCTTCAGGTGACCCCGTTCTCGTTTATGCCTTAAAATTTTCTGTCACACTTTTTTACGGTCATGAGAAATGACTCTCCAAGTATTCGCGAACATAAACATAATAAGCGAGCCATAAACTCCTCGACTGTTTCGAAGTTCATGTTTATCGATTTTGCTTTGATGACGACATACAAAAGTCACACCTATAATGACTATCATTTGACCCCAAATGTTCTTGACCCATTTTTCCGAGACCTAGTTTTTGGTGATGTCTCATCCTTGCTTTTCGACCAAAAACTATGTCTCACCAGGTTAACCAGCTCGATTTCTGTCTAAATATCATGTCACACCTTCATAGGTCAATAGAGAATGAAGTCTATCTCATTAGTTGTCCTGGTACCCAAAATAATAGAAGCAGTTGCTACCTACCTTACGACTGTTTCAACGTTTATCGATTTATCTTTGAACACCGAACCACGAAAAGTCCGCCGTATGACTCATTTAGACCCCAAGATTAATTTCTTGGACCCATTATATTACCATATGAACCCATGGATAGCAAAGTTTGTCGAATGTTTTTTTCGAAAATATTGTACTGGAAGAGCCTCATTATCATGAATGTATACGCTTTATACGGCTAATAAAATACAATGTCTCGGTGACCCAGCTCGATTATTTATTCTAAAATTTCTCTCACACCTTTCTAGGTCGGACTACATCCAACAGTTTATGGAGACCACATACTAAAAGCGAGAGCTACCATCCTTCAGACCTAATGTTTCGACGTCTTTAACGATTTTCCTTGACTGCATAACATCACAAGTTCGCTGTATGGACTATATTGTGACACCAAATATTTCTAGACCCATATATCACCATACTGAAACTGATGGTAAAAAATATTGCAATTAAATTCGAAATTTTACCGGAGACCCTTCCGTGTATCGAGGATGTCTAATCCACGGCTTATTCGGACAAAAAAACATGCTACTCAGTAGAACCGACATCAGAAATTTTGTCTAAAATTCTGTCACACCCTTCTAGGTGATCGAGGAAATGACTACTCCTAGAGTTGGGTACCCACCAGACTAAGCGTGCTACCTCATCACTGTTCACTGTTTCATCGATTTATCTTTGCGCGACCACAAAATTTTCGCCGGTTTTGGAGAACTCTTTTGGACCCAAATATTTCTTACCATAAATTATCAATAATAAGACCCATGGGACATATTTTGGCTATTTTTTCGTAAATTGCTCCGTGAAAGCCTGAACTCTCTGGTGATGTAATCACGTTTCTCGGCCCATACAAAACATGTATTCGCACATAGTCATCGCACTCGATCTCCTTGTTCTAAAATTTCTCTGATTCCTAGCGTATACGAGAATAGTGCTCTACCAAAACAGTTTCCCGGACCAGCCATCCATAAGCAAATGCTATACCT
>SNQN01007585.1:18128-32785 GCA_008642245.1 Bassia scoparia | reverse complement strand
CAGCAGTTGGGGTTGACCTCGTAATCTGTGTTTCTTTACTTGCTTTATTTACATTCGCTGGTAATAGGAACCAGCCCACTGGTTTTATGAAGGAACAGTGAGGTAAAAAGATCCAAAATTGATTTGCTATGTTAAATAGAATTTTTGCTATGAACAAGGGTGAAAGATTAATGAATGTTTTCGTAGATCTGAAACATAATTATGATTCTAGATCCCTTGGGAAAAGTTTTTTCTGATGAGACTTGTGAGAAAGTTATTGCGCAGTTAAACAATAGCGACAGCCAGTAGATCACTGTATTTATGAAGCCAAAGATTTGTCTAAGACATTGTCTTGGAACAGCTTATTGTTTTTCCTCATGAACATGAGTTATGATGACATCTAGCTGAGAAAGAACCAGCAGAGGCTAGCTTCAAGGGAACAGTAGAGGAAGATGAAGATGAATTGGCATGATTGCAAAAGATTTGAAGAAACACTCCGTGATTCAAGAGAAGAACTTCAAAGGTAACTAAACTTTAAATACAACTAGCATCCATCTTCTAGTAAGGGTGTTTTAAGTCTGTGAGAGAAGGGACTCTAATCAAGATGTCCAAAGTGGAAGGAACACATCCAAGTTGGAGAAAAGCGAGCTTCAAAAATGCTATGATAGCATCAAGTGGGGTGATTCTGATCAGGGACTGATGAGGATGAAGATCACTTAACCCTAGTGTTTGCATATGCCTTTGCAAGCATCCGAGGGACACAATACTGATGCCGGAACCAGGAGGGGAACAGCACAAATTGGAGAAGTGTTGATGGCAAGAAGAATGTATTGCCGAACACAGGTATCTAGAACAAGTTAGGCCAAGATATGATGAGTGTGACAGAGATAATTTAGCTAGATGTATAGACTCCTGTTAGATGAATGTATAAACAGGTGAAAATACATAACTGGCAAAAGAGAACTTAAAGAAAACGTGCTGAATGTGAAGTCTGCTATTGCAGTGGTGGTCACCTCGAGAAGTAATCATGACTTGAAAGATCAGTGTGAGCTGAAGTTGAATTGGACAAGTGTAAGGTGGATGGAAAAGGCAGATCTTCAAAAACTATCTAGTTGATGGTGAAGAAGATCTGAATTCGCTGGTTCCCAGAAGAATTATCAACTTCAAGTGAGTAGATTGATTTTTTCAGCACTAAGAAAAGAACTTTTGTAGCAGAACTTCTGTGAAAGCCTTTGAAATACTGGCTAGCAATTAGAAGATCTTCACAAAATGAGAATGTTTACTCAAAGTTGCACATTAGATGTTCCCCATATGACACTAGTGATGAAATCAGTGCACGGATAGATGAAATGATGGAAAGCTATGTGAATACATGCTGAGATATAAATGAAATAGGGAAAACGCAGTGATACTAACATGTCTATTGAAGTATGATTCTGATCTAAAATTCAACTTGATCCCTGAAAGTGATGTTGTTGTTCTAAAAGAAAAATGAGTTGTTACTTGAGAAGCTGAATCAAGAGGGAGACTTATGAGAGCTATAGAACAGTGAGTAAGTTATTGATGCACAGGAGACTTTAGAACTTTAACTTAAAATGAGTAACAAGGGAAAGTGGTCTGTTATAATAAACGAGGACCAAGACTAACTGGTACCAGAGAACAACATGGATAGGGAATTCCAGAGGTAAGTAATTTATGTCCAAGGCATGTGTGTGTTATCATTGTGGTAAAGAATGGACACATGATTCACGAGTGTCCTGCTAGAAAAATTAGTGTGAATAAGGAACAATAACATGTGAAATTGGTCTGGAAAAGAAATTTCACTAATGAAAATGTGTGGAAGGGCCCAAGAAAATGTGGTCTAAGGATAATGGTTTGATTTTGTTCTTAAGGCTAAAGTAAAGAAGTACTATTGTATTTGGACAGTGGAATTCTCAAGACATTTCCGGAGATTAAAGAGCAATTTCTCTCACTAGTAGCCTTTAATGGAAGGAAGTGTCAACTTGAGATACAGCAGGGAACCTATGGTTTTAGTAAGGTAAGTAAGAACACTTCAAGCATATTGATGATTATATTATGTTGAAGGCTTGCAAATAACTCTTTTGAGCAATTTCACAACTGTGTGAAAAGGAAATAGAGTTGAGTTTTAAGCAACTATGTCCATAGTTGACTCACAAACAGGTAAAATAATTGAGGAACCAAAACATGATGTTACTTACTATCTTGGTAATTCTCAAATAAGTATATCTGTTTGAAAAGCTGTTTCAGACAAAATCATGATTTGCATAAGAGATTTGGACTGGAAGTCTACATTCCTGAATAAACTTATTCCAAGACCTGGTGATCTGGACTTCTAAATCAAGGATGACGCAGACAAGTTGTTCAGAATGTGTTAAGGGGAAGGTCAAATCTCTTTAAGCAAAATGTTTTGAGTACCAGCAGACCTCGACTTTACACATGTTTGTGCGTGCCCATGAGAGTTCAAAGACGAAGAGGTCATAGATATGTAAAATGTGTTAGGTTGATGATTTTTTCCGGTACACTTGGTGATATGCTCATAAAAGATGAGACTTTGATGAATGGGTGCTCTGATAAAACAGGTGGAAGAACCAACTCTCCACAAGCTGCCTCGGTAACAAGGTCCCAAAAAGAAATCCCCCAAAAAATGGTACTGAATTTAAAATATGCTGACTTCATTGATTACTGCAGGGAACATGGTATTAGTCACAACTTCTCAGCCCCGACCGAGAATGGTGTTGTTGAAAGAAAGAATAGACTCTGAGGAGATGGCAGAACAATGCTTATTAGTGGTCTCCCTAGAGTTCTGGGGTGAAGCCTGTTGAAACTGCTTGCTATATACAAATAAGGACTATAGGCCAAAGCTAAAGAAAACTCCTATGAATCCTAAGAGGGCAGAAAACCCAATATTGCATACTTTTCTGTATTCTTTTGGATGCATTTATTGTACATAAAATGGGAAGAACAACTTGAAATTTGACCTAGGAGTGATGAGGGAATATTTCTTGGATTATTCTTTCTCAAAGTAAAGCATATAGAGTTTTAAACAAAAGGATCTGTGTGTTTGAGGAGAGTGTTTCATGTTTGTGTTTGAGAATTTAACCATGTCTTCTGAGATTTCACAGGTTGACCAGAATGAGATAATTGGACTCTAAGTTCACCGGGAACCATGCTTGCTGGTTCTCAAATGAGGAGCAAGTAATAGGTCACTAACTGTTCCACCAGAGAATCATGGGGAGAGCCTAGAGGAGAAGATGAATGAGGATAAAGGTAAGAAAGGTCCTTGATGGTTCTCCAAGAGATGAACAGGTAAGCAGTCAGGGGGAAAGACAAAAGTAAACACAGTGTTAAACCGACTTGAGGAAAGAGAGGTAAGGGGGAACAGCAATGAATGAAATCCTTCTGGTTTCTCGAAGAGAGAGATTGTAGATCCTTTTGTTCCAAATAATGAGGAAGCAAAATTGATTTTCCTATAAAAGTTTTAATATTAGTTCTTTCTCATCCTAATAATCATTAGCAATATATAATAAGGGGATTCAAACAAGAAAGAAAGTGTTTTTCAAAACTTTTGTGATTTATATTCATTTTATGTTAGCATAGACCAATAACTATAAAATGGATTAACTGATCTGATTGGGTTCTAGAATGCAAGATAGCTAAATCAGTTTCAAAGGATCGAAGTTTGGCATTTGTACCCTAACCAACAGAAAGGTCAGTAAGGTAAAAATGGGTATTCAAAACAAATTGGATGATCTAGGTACATAGTCAGAAACAAAGCAAGGCTAGTTGTGCAAGGTAATAACAAGAAGGAATACACTGATGATGAGACTTTGACTTAGCAGATTAGAGGCTATTAGAATATTAATTGCTTATGCTGCTCACATGATTGAAGTTGTTTCAGATGGATGTAAGACTGCCTCCTAATGGATATTGAAAGAAGAGGTATATTGTTGAGCGGCTGGTTTGAAACAAATGTTTCCCCAACATGTGTAACAGGTTGGACAAGCATTAATGGATTGAGCAGAGCACAAGGTTTGGTATTGAATGATTTGTCCAACTTCTTGCTGAGAATGGTTACAAAGGGTGAACAGTGGATAAACTTGTTTAATCAGACCAAGGGGAAGCACTTGATTATAGTATCATGATTTATGTTGATGATATTTTGTTTGGTGTTTATAATCAGGTACTGTATGTGAACGGTTTGGCTAATCTTATGCTAGAGTGAATTGAAATGAGCATGGATGGGGGAACTAGGGTTTTCCTTGGCTTGTAATAAAGTAAACAGTTGAATGGACATCATGATCCATCAACAAAAGTAATCAAAGAGTTTTGAAAAAGTTTGGCATGAGAGCAAGGCTTATGAACTGTTCTAATTCCAAAACTTGATGCATCAAAGAAAGATGTGAAGCACTATACAGAGGAATATAGGATTTTGCTTTACTAACAGCTAGTAGACTCTGATATTGTGTTTTCTGTTGGTTTGGTCTAGGTTTCAAAGCATCCAAGGAATCTCATTTGAAAGGCTGTTTGAAGGATTACTTAGGTATCTTTGGGAACAGCAGATCTGTGCTTGTGGTACCTAAAGTAGACAAGACTCATTGGTATACAACAGATGCAGATATGCTAGGTTTGCCTAGTTGATAGAAGAGCAATAGGTGTGGAAACTTTTAGGCTCTTTGCTTATTATGGGGATCTAAGAAGCAAATTCAGTGGCCTTATCCAAGTGAGTCAGAATTATGCTCAGACTCATGTTGTTCTCACTGTTGTGGATAAGGAACCAGCTAAAAATTTTGGTGTTGAATACAATAGTGTTCCATTCTTTGTGACAACGAGTGCTATAACATTTCAAAAACCAGTTCAGCATTCCAAAACAAACACATGAGATTCGACACCATTTCTGAGGGATAATGTGAAAAAGGGTTAGTAGAGAATGCTGTTTTTGCAAAAGTGAGGACCAATAGCAGACATCTATTCTAAACTTTGTGTCGAGAACTTTATGAGATTTAAGGTGTTCTTTTAGGTCTAGTTAGATTTTAGTTGTGTCTTGTGTCATAGTTAATAGTTTGGCAACTTGGCTTTTACACTTTACTCTTAATGATTGGCTAAAAAATGTTCTTTTGTATGACATGTGCATATACTAGTCGAAGTCTTCAGGTGTTAATTGTAGATGGCTTTGCATTCTCAAAAGGGTTGAACGCTATGGTGCAAGAGAAAAGTTATTGATATTAATTTTAAGAACAGATGTCTGGTTTTGTAGAAGCAAAAGGCAAACAGCAGGGTGAGCTCTGATATGTTTTTCGATGATATTTCTCATACTTTTGGAAATTACTTAAGACATTTTTTTTTGGAAAGAAATTTATCTTTTCAGTTATTTTGGCTTGTTGATCAGGCATAAACTACACATGCTATTTGATGTCGGTTGAGGTATTTATGGAAGTGTATTGCCAAAATTGATTTCGAATACTAGCTTTTGATCAACGTATAAATCTTCAAACTCTCAATTCTTGATGATATTCTCTATATATATATTTGTTCTAAACACTTTTTTATGCAGCTCATAAATTCATGATCCATACTCTCTTCTTCTGTACTCGTTCTCTATTCAAGTTATGTTCATATTCCATTACTGTTTCACTGTTCATACCAACTTGTTCACTTCATCAACCTGCGATCATTAAATACAGGGGTAGAAAGACAAAACACTGGAAGAAGGGACAGAGGGGAGTATAAGTGAATATCACATTCTCAGAAATCAAGAAGAAAAACTGAAACACAACATTAGAAGTTTAAACCACCGAGCTACACCCAAACTCATCAAAATCAACTCAACAAAATCAACCAACACATTAAAAAAACTTCAAAACAAATTAAACACAAAGGCGATTGTGCTCATGACATCTAACTGAGGGTGGTGGTTCATAATCAAGGAACACAGTACCGTTCTTCAGGGGGAAATTCATGAGATAAAGAGAATTTAAACCAAGATTTGAGAAGGCCGGTGAGAAGAAGATGTTCATACTGGTGAATAAAGAAGCGGAACCTTTTGGAAATTTAGTGAGAGGAAACTTTCGTTCAGCTGTAAAGAGGGAAGTAAAAAGGAAGAGGAGAACAATCAATGTTTCTGAGAGAGGAACAGAGGATGGCTGCTTGGTGGTACCACCTCGCTCAGTTAAAGTAAGTCCATAGAATATGTTTCATGGTTTCTAACTGACTTAGGCTTGCAAGGTAGTTTTGTCTGGAATGTAGAGTGACGGTGGTTATTCAGTGTGCTGCATTATCTGAGTATAAGACTTAATTGAGTTTCAAGATTGGATGTTCAGTTTGATTGTTCGCTGCTAATGTTCACGGGTAAGGATTTTTACATCATTCTTAGACAATTGCCTGTATGTTATTGGTTCTACTGTTGGGGAGTAAGGTCAGTTTGTCTGTTTCTTCTGTGTCCGCAGTTAGATCTAGGGATGGTTTTGACAAGTATCCAATGATTAGTGGCCATGTTGGTTGGGTCACGCTGTGAAATAATTATGATTTTCTGTTTGGAGGAAAAAATGCCTAAGAGTATGTCATCTTAAATCTGCTGATTCTAAGGAACACTAGATGCTGGTTCTGCACTCTTTATGTAACAAAGTGTTGCTTCCTCGAGCCTCAAGGAAGGGGAACAGTAACGCACTCATCATAGGATGGTCTACCTAATAATTAGATTGTACCCCCTGGGATGATAATGAAGAGTATAGGAAAAGAATTAGATCTTTCCTTCCTTGGGAATGCACTTTGAACCCAGGTTAACACATCATGAACTGTTATGGTCCATGTAGCTTGATTAGCGTATCATCTGTCATGCCTTTCTAGCTATCCAATTATGGTTTAAAGTACTAATACTCTGGTAGTGACTTAATGAGGTATAGGACAAACCAGATTTGAGGGACCTAAGAGTGGAGAATTCGACTGTAGACGGTTACAGTGTTTCGACGAAG
This sequence comes from Bassia scoparia, assembly GCA_008642245.1. Lineage (NCBI taxonomy): Eukaryota > Viridiplantae > Streptophyta > Magnoliopsida > Caryophyllales > Amaranthaceae > Bassia > Bassia scoparia. The sequence goes on along the minus strand of SNQN01007585.1, from coordinate 25,817 downwards.
GCTATTAAAGCAATAAGGTACATTGCGATGGTTCGCGTCTGATGAGTTCTGAGGTGGTTACATAAGCACGTTTTGAGGCAACCAGTGAGAGTAAAAGCACTCCCAGACGGAAGAGGATCATGGCAGTATGTGAACTAGCTAGCTTCAAATGATGTGTCTCTTTGCATTCTAAGATAAGGGAAGAACATGAGAACTAGCATATCTTGTTACAGTTGATGGATGATGCGTCGGTATCTGGTTTATTTCAACCTGTTCAACTGCCTAAAACGTGCTCAGTTGAGCTACTGAGGAGAAGCAGCAGCTTTGAGCTTACATGAGACTCAATAACTAGGAGTGCGGCTACCAGACTTCAGTGGTATTGTTTTCTAAGGAATTCAAAGACGATCAGATTTGGTCCGGTATTTAGTTTGTATTACTCTGAAAGATCGTAATAAGGTTCCTCTGGTATGGTTGGCTGCCATTTTTCCTCCAAACAGAGAGAACAATGAGAAATTTAGGTTGGTTTCCGTGGACAGCGGACGCGGATGACGCAGGCGGCATTAAGCATGATCAAAACACTGGCAGCATCTAGGAGACTAAAGGTGTGAAGGACCATTCAGCAATGATACGCATGAGCCGCAGCTAGAGTTAGAGCCTAGAACGATGCGTGAGACAAGTAGAGAATAAGATCAGACAATGCCTGAGACTGATCTGAAGTATCATGATGATGGACTCGTTCCAAGAGCAAGTCGAGATCGATATAGACGAGGAGGCAAGAGTAAATTGATGGAGAGAGTGTTGATATTGCGTATGCATGTCATGATTAATTCTTCTAATTCTTTTTGAATTCTCTAAAGTCCACTGAGTATTGTGGCCAGTGTAACAAATTATCTAATACAGTGAAACACCATCTCTTTGAAACTCATATCATCAGACTGTAACTATTCTTTACTACGAGAGGAATTGCTAGGGTGTCTAACTCTGGTTAAATAACCATACTTCTTCGCTGATTGTATGCGAGATAAGAATTACATAATTGTACTGCTAATGTGCGATGTAGCTAATGACAGATGTATGAAGCAGATTCTATCGATATTACTTTCATAGCTTGAAGCTAGACTTTGATGGATGTTTGGACCTATGCCAAGCAGCATCTCGTGGCTAGTATGGATGCAGCATTCTCAATAAAGTCAATGTAGTTGTGCTCACATCCTTTGCTTCTCTTGCAGAGACTTTTTTAATGATTGTAAACTAAGGGTGCGTATTCTATACAGCAGAAGTAAATCCGAAGTCTGTACACGTTCATCTGAAGCTCTTACGACAACTTAGGTCTTCACGCTTTTTAGTTTCTACTAGTTATATGTGAGAATGTATAGCTTATCGCGTTAACTGTATATAGCTCAACCGTGGAGTTCTTCTCAATTCTTGGATTTGAGTCTATATTCTCTTTGATCTTCAGAGAAACGCTTATTCTAGCAATAGCTGAGAAGTACATAGCGGTGTGAGCACTTCATTAATGAGTCTCATGAGAATCTTTTTTTTTGACGTTTTATCTGATTGATAGGGGTTGGCTTTTAATTAAGGAAAGTTGGTTTTTGGTGCTGAGATGTTACAATAGGTGGAGAATGTTGTTTTCTGATATGAGTTCTTATTACGTGTTCGGTTTGTTGTGTAATTAATGGAAATGGTTCTGATTTTAAGGTTTTCTCGTGTTATCTGAGAATGGTTTGACCATTGATGACTTAATCACGTCTAGGGTGTAACTCTCGTGTTTTGTTGTTTAGCTCTCAACTGTGTTTTTAAGAGATGATGATATGAACAGTAATCATTGTGATGAAAGTGAAAGTAGTGGGATTGGAATAATAATTTCGAATGTTAAGAGACAAGAGTAAGGAAGAATGAGAAGAGACGTATGGTAAGAGTAATAGAATTTAAAGTATGGCATAAAAAAATTGCAATAAGTAAGTTATGGTTTGAGAGTAAATCATGGAATGAGTTTAAGTGACTTTAGCGGTTGTCATACGATTTTCGAAGTTAATTTGGCAATGACATGGCTATGAAATATCAACCAGAGCACTTATGTATTTAAGTCGGTGCTATTTTATGTTTAAATCAAAATATGGAGATATGATATTATTTTTCTTCTAAAGAAGAATTCTTATGAATTTTTCAAAAAATTTATGATAATAATGATCGGAAAAACCAAGTCTTATCGAAACTGTAACTGACTTTTCGCTTTGTTTGGAACTGTACAAAATGGAAGGTAACGTTATGAAGTTAGTGATTTAAATAAATATATGCTATTGCCTACATATGCTTCTACACCTTGGTGATGGCAGAAACCCATCTAGATATAGCATGAAGACTGTGCTGGAATAGGTTATGACTTTTTTGAGAAATGTCAGATCAAATAGATATACTTTTTTAGGTATCATAATTAGTAATGGTAAAACGAAAGTTGTCGCAGAATTTACTAAATTTGATTTATATGTGAAAAGAATATAGAATGATTCTTCCAAAATTAAAAGTAAGTAGAATATTTTGAAAGATATTAAGACAGAATGAAGCTGTGCTGTAACCAGATTGAGAGTTAGTTGAAGGAAAGGATTGTTGAAAATGGTTCTTTTTTGAAGATTCGCATTGCATTAAGATTTTAAGAATCTAAGATAAAGTTTATGATGCATCCTTTTAATCTATATAATTAGCGTCAATGTTTAGCATGGTTAGAATATCATGTTGTTTGTGTATTGGGATATGGCTATTGAAAATATTTGGGGATGAAGTTATTAGTAATGGCTTTGTTCAAAAGAGGATGAAACTATTTGTGTGTTACTATAGTAAATATTTTTAGTGAATTTTATGGTACACCGTTAGGAAAAGCTATGGGAGAGAAGAATTTCATTAACAAGGATTGCACTGCAAGGGTACTACAGTTTCAGAGGATCCAGCTGATGAATTTACTCGTCAGAAAGTTTCTAAACTAGGTCTTTTGGATAAAGTGTATATCATGGACTGATGGTGTTAATGAAAAGGGTTTTTGGTACTAAATATTTTCAAATGTGATCTTTATTGAAGATTAATTCTGAGCCTTAGCTGGAATTTATAGATGGATAATCTGTATACTTATTAAACTGGGAGAGCTAAATATATTTGTTCACGATCTAAAGAATCTAAGCGACATCAAACTCGAACAAGATAAATGATTTCCATAATATTAATAACTCTTGCCTGTTTGGAAAAGAGATAGAATTTATTGGATATAAGGTAATTAATATCAGTACTCTAACGCTATAAAATCTCCACAACAATTCTAATTATATTTTCCACGGATTAAAAAGGAAATAAATACTTCTGATGAAAAAAACAAAAATTCATTAGATTTGATAACATCGTTAATACACGACATACATGTAGCATACCTAAACATTCTCTTACTCTACAAAAGCTTTCTCCTAAGATAGTATATTTAAATACAAGTAGGGAATTTGTGTTTTCATTAAAAGTGACAAAGGCTTATCCATAACATGAGGGGTTTAATTAGGCCCGTGGCGCAGTTGTATTTCGTGAGTTCAAACACAAGAATTAGAGAATTAAAGATAAGTTAGTGAAAGTATGATGGGAACATTCAGAAGTATGAGTGGTGCGCGTTGTGTGCGGAGTAGGGAAACAGTAGATTGGTGAGCAAAATTTCTTTGTATTTCAAGTATTTGCATTATAAAAGTCAATATAGGTTGGAGGAACGTTAGCCCAGAGTGGGTGAACCTCGTTAGAATGCTGTTGTGTTCTAAATTAATTTTCCTAATTATTATTCTACATTTCGCGGGTGACCGTTTATTGACTGGAACCACCAGCAATCATAATTCTTTTAAGTTACTATTATACGAAGGCATTTCATAAATGGCCAATGGAAGAAAATTGGTCAAGTCTGATCATCTATAATATTAAGAATATCAACATCCCCCCACCTCCAGCCTCTATATTGGTTATCTCGAGACTTCACATAGGAAGTGTAAACTAACTTTAGCCAACATAATCACTTTAAATCAACTAAATTAATTCCCTCTAGTTATATTATTCCCAATTTTTATTTTATTTTTAGTCATAATAAAATTCTTTATTTTATAACACCTCCATTTAATTAAAATATGAGACATTCGCATAACAATTAATAGCTGAGTACAAGTGATACTATAACACATCACTTTTTCAATTTAATGCACATTATCATTAGCATGAATATTAATGATTACAAAGGAGAAGCAGAACATCAAAACATAGCTATATACTCGTTAAATAAAGATTGATTGAATTTATAGTAATGAATTGAAAACTAGGAAATAAAGCAGGATGTCAAAAAAACAAAGTCTAAAAATTAAGGGAATTCCACTGGTAATACAGTTTTTGCGAAAATCAGTGGTAGCTACTAGTTTTTTTTATTTCCCAGCGGTAAGCTTATTCTAGTTATCTATCAAAGCGTGACCTTATGTGGTTTAGCTGTTAATTCTTATGTTTTGGCATTAAATGTGTAATTCCTTAATCAGGTTTAGCAATGGTTTTACTGGTAGCTACATTGGATTTCGCAAACTGGTAGCTACATGGGATTTCGCAAAGTAACAAATACTTTTCAATTCTTTTTGCGGAGATCTTGCGATACTCATAGTGGGATTCATGGTTTTGTACTTTTTGCCTCCTTTTGTTGTCTTTCACCATTTTCGCTGATTGTAGAGAAACTTCCTCTTTTTACTTGCGCCTCTTCTTTCAAACTAGATCCAATTTATTTTTTTCAGGAATTGGAATACCTATTTGGAGTTCGCGAAAAGTATTCTACACACGTCAACTCTCTCTGCCTCTTGAGCGCAGAAGAGGATTTTCGATGAAATTGGGATAATCTGAGGGAGTTTTTCCTGGTTTCACGAAGCAACTTAGTGGTTTTATAACGTAGAAATTTAAGATTAAAATATGAAAATCAGAAAACGAATCAAAAATATCAAAGAATCGAACAAAAACCAATTATTATTGAAATATTGATACGATCTAGAGAAAAATCAGTAAAAACTAAAAATTAAATAGGAAAAAAAATATAAAAGGAAATAAAATTTAAAAAAAACTTGCTGAGGCTGCATCTCGAGGGGCAGTGAGGTAGTAGAAACGTCGTGAGGAAGAGAGAGGATGAGATGAAAGGGGGGGGTGGCAGGATAGGGACGGGGGATGAGAGGATAAGGAAGAGAGAGAATGAGGACGAAGGGGATGAGAGAGAATGGGACGGGAAACGAGCGAATAAGGACGGGCGAGATTTGAGGGTGGGAGAGTGAGGGGAAAGGAGTGTAGATTGAGGGTGGTGGAGGATAAAAGAAGAGAGGCCATGAGCCACTGAGGGTGAGAAACAGACATAAGAATAAGGAAAAAAAAATTAATTACAAATAAGTTTACCGACGATGTCATAATGGTCGGTACACCACGATTTTTGGTCGATAATTTTTTGATTTTGTTTTTTTTTAATTTTTAGTATGATGGATGGAATTAAAACAGGATTTAAGACCCAGAAAATCGGTTAGTCATTCGAGATTTTTCGGTGTCGTCGATGTTATCGCCGATTTTTTTCGGTCGATAGTTCGGTCGCGTTACTGAAATTTTTAAGTGTTGTTGTGTATCAGATGGTTTGATCGAATGGACTTACAATAGACCAAGTAGGAGCCACTAATAGGCGGATTGGGTAAGATTCATTCCGTACATGTCCCTGAACCACGGACTTGGTTACTGATCAGACAATGGGGCCATTATATTAGCACCAATGTTTTCGGGCTGTCCGTGATAACTGTATAGCTCCGGTGGCGATTCCCCACTCAAAAACACTACCCCAACACACTCACATGTCGGTTCCGTAGCTAAAGCCCACGAACGAAATCGATGTAGGAAAGGTGCAGTAAGGGCACACGCCTACAAAATAGCGACTTCACTAGGGATAATCATCGTTAGGTGAAGTGGACACACTAGAAACTCTCGTAATTCCATCGTTCTTTTTCATTSGATTGTGCATATTGCATATGGCCTTTCGAATAGGGTTGCGCCTTAGGATCCTTAATCCCAAAACTTTCCGACCAAGTTCAAGAGCTAGTTGACTCCATGCGAGCACTTCAAACTAAAATTAATGCCATGGAACGAACCTTGAGTTCTTCCTTGGCCAAGCTAGTTGAAAAGGCGACCCAGAAATCCATTGACCCACCTTTCACGAGGACTCACCTACACTTGGTCCCAGCCTTTCTCCCAAACTACCCAAGACATTTTCAACCGAAGACATATCTGAATTCAAGCCAACCAATGAKCCCCGATTCCGTCTCAAGGGATTCAAGACCACCATGTCACTCAAAGGAATCGACCCTACCCTTTTTCSAATGGACTTTCACCTCTCTTTGGAACCAATATGCCAGAAATGGTTCTTCTCGCTTACCGAGKAATAAATGGTTACTTGGGAAAGCATCGCTTGTGCATTCATGACGCGATATAATGGTAAAATTTAGACCRWAACTTCATTCTGAGAGCTAAAGATCCTTATGCAAGGGGAGAACGAGGTATTCACTACCTACCTATCTAGATCGAGAGAAGTTGTTGCCACACTAGTTTCCGCTCCCACMGAAAAAGAGATGGTCAAGACCTTCATTGATGGCCTTCAGCCGAAGTAAAAAAGATCATTTAAAGTACCGAGGCCTCACCACTTTCACAAAGGTTTATGACATTGGAGTAGCCATAGAGGACGATCTTCTTAAGGAGACTACCAAACGGTAAAAAAAGAGTTAGTTGGGATCCKAACTTTAGGATTGAGTCGGAGAGTCCCTCCACCTAGACTATATGTCATATCTTTTTCCTTTRGAGTCTATGTCATTAATATTAGATTTATTTCTAAATTTTGCCTGCGTGTAGTAAATTCAATTGGAATTAATAAAAGTTTCATTTTTCATTTTCCTTCTAGCCATCATATAGTGTTTACTACTAACTTTAATGGAACCAAACTAATTGGAAGAGTGGATCTCAGAATCAAATTAACTAATGGGCATTGCCGAGAGAGGCTATATTTCTCAATCCTAGAATTCAAAATTGACGTAGGACATAGGCCCAATAAGGGCACACGCCTACAACAAGCACCAGCAAAAAAATGTCGTTATATGCMATCATTGTTATACGCGATGTTAATCTCAAAGTTTTTCCTGAACGGCGACACCGAAGAGGATGTGAGACATGAGCATCGTTCTCCTAAATAAAATCACTAGAAATGGGTAATCTTGGACAGCGGCACCGAAAAAGATTTGTTATTGAAGAAATTTTCCTAAACGGCYGAATCGAAAAGGACAAATCCACACATAAACAATAGTTCCCCATGAAGTATTAGATGGCGGAACCGAAAATGGAAGAAGAAGGCGCAGATGCAAATAGAACCTTCCTAGATGGTGGCACCAAAAAGGAAAGAGGTAGACAATAGAAAAAGCACACGCACAGAAATTCCCTAGTAAGTGTAGTAATGAAAGAAAAAGCACAACAAGCAACCAAGCAAAAGACATGAGCAACATCAGTATATGGACTAATAGATAAAGCATGAAGCATCAACACAAGCAAGCAAGCAACAGCAACTACAGGTGTAGTTAAAACTAACGCATTTGTTTTGTAGGTACCGGGTACTTTGGCTTTCGTTTTATGAGACCTTCGTCTTTACAAACT
>SNQN01007585.1:0-10203 GCA_008642245.1 Bassia scoparia | reverse complement strand
CTTTGCTTTGCTTCACTATGCTCGAGGACGCGCAAAGGTCCTAGTTGGGAAGAGTTGATAAGTGCCAAAAATGATCACATTTAGGCACTTCTTTCTTCCTTATTTTGGCCAACTTGTGTGTTTTCGATATCATTTTACTAGCCTTTTGGTTAGTTTTCCACTTTGTATAGTTTTGTCGGTTTTTAGTGGTTTTTATAGGTTTTTAACTTGTTTTCTCTCCTTTTCTATTTTTGTACCCTCAATTGCAAGTGTTGTGAATGTTTTCAAGATGCCTAAGTGTGAAAATGCTAGTTTTGGGCTTTGTTACTTATTGGCGTGGTTGTGTTTGCTAAAGTTGAGCCTTAAGGCGTTTCAACTTGTACTCTAACATCTTCTTCGAGCCATATCTTTTCGCACATTTTGAATTTGCCTTAAGTGTGRAAATGCTAGTTTTGGACGTTTTGCATTGGAAAGTAGACTCCGAGAGCTTTCCAYCTATATTACAAGCTGTGATCCGAGCACAGAGCGAGAAGTTATGGTCGTTTGAAGTCAAGKTAGTTGAGTAGTTCAGTCAGAGCCAAACACGCGTGCACGCGCCTCCTCAMACCGCCTGCGCATTSGGGCTCGCGCCTACAGGGTCTCTAGTCAACTTCCAAAACCGAAAACGAGTGGGCGCACATTTCGAGGAARGGCCCGCGCATGGGCCCGCGGCTACAACCCTCTCCACTCTCTAGTCAATTTCCAGAATTTTTTTTGAGCGGGCGCGCATTACGAGGATTAGCTCGTGCCTTGGCCCGCACATCGAGGCGGCCCGCGCATGGGGGCCCGTACTTGCAGCCCTCTCCAATTAATTTCCAGAAGCTAAATTGCGAGCGCATCTCAAGGTTGGCCCGTGCCTCGATACCGCTCGCGCCTCCTGCCCGCMCATGGCCTGCGCCTACATGTCGCTCTGATTTCATTTGAATTGACTTTGGAGGAGTATTTGGCACATGTAGAAATTAGTAATGACATTCTATCTTGTAATATTTATGAGATTTGTAATTGAGCCATGTATATATAGTTTTAAGAGAAAAACAAGTAGACAAGTAGTAAGATAGTAATAGAATAGATTAGAATGACATTAGAAATTCATTTTTCCATCTTCTTCTTCTTCTTCATTCTTCCATAGCTTAGGAGAGAGAAAGCTTAGTGTTCTTGATTTGTTTTTGGTCTAGATTCTTTAATACTTCACCATTTCTAGCAAATCTTATATGCTTTCCATCTAATTTTTCGAGGTAAATTCAATTCTTGCATTTGTTTTCAATTTCATTTACGTTTACTGCATGTTTTAGCATAATTTAGTTTTTTTTAGGTTTTTATGGGTTTTCTTGTTGATTTCACTTTCAATTTCTTTTGTTGCTAATAGTTTTGTCTATTGTTTGTGAGAAATTTGCAATTAGTTATGTTCAATTTGGTTAAGTTTTGAGCTAATTCTTGAATACCCTTTTATTGCTTTGAATTTCTTGTTTTCATGGCAAATTTCATGTTTTCTCTTGTTGCTTTTGTTGTTTTAATGCTTCCTAAAATGACTAGTGAGTAGATTAATATCTTAGGAGTATTAGGGAGCCCAACTATAATCTTTTAGTGCCGAAATGATATAAAAATATCTTTCCAACCATCTTTCTTACCAAAATTGTGGTTTCTCTATCTTACTTTGGTTTTGATTTGGCCACCCAAGGCTTTGAGAGAGAGAGAGTTGTCTTGTTCAACCTTTGCAAGGGATTTGAAGGGTAGTTTAGGGTATTGGTTTAATCAATTTTCAACTATTTCTTATGAGAGCTTGAGGGGACTTGGGTTTAAACAAGTTTTGGGTGTGATGGATGATTTGGGAAATGAATCTAACCAATTTGCTAAACTAAAATCACAATTACCCCTATTGTTGGATTAAGATCATTAATTTGATTGGCATAATTTCCTATTATATAGTTGGGCAAAACTAGTATTCCTAAGTGTTTTTGCATATTTGATTTCAAAACCTTTGTTTCTAGTTTACTTGTAGCCTTAGCTTTCAAACCAAATTCTGGTTTTAATTCCCCCAAACTTAGTTTTATATAGCTCAAGCGCTCATTCTCGCCTTTCCTTGTGGATCGGCCCTAGACTGCCTCTCTACTTGTGATAGTCTCAAGCTTTGTTTTATAATTATTTGATAGCCTCCACCTTGGTTATTTCCAACAACCCTTGGTGGGAGCCGTCATACATGTATGGTATTGAGTGTAATACTGATAATTATTGTAAATTACCTATAAGGCTAGAGTAGGTGTAAAATTGATATGAGAAAAATTGGCAACACTTCAGAGTCACCAATAAAGAGGTGATGAAGTGAAGTTGAACAAAACAAAAGCTTATACGAAGTATTAATGTTAGAAAAATCGTTATGTAAATAAGTTACAACTCAATTTAAAAGGATGGTGTAAAACTAGTATGCAGTGGTTCATGTAGTCGTTAGAGGTAAAAATATGATTTTCTAACATGAGTGTTCGTAATACTAGCCTTTCAAAAAGTGTTATTATGTACTTGGTTTATTTCCGGTAATTTATTTCAATAGTTTCAGTAAAAATATGTTAGTTTAGTAAGAATAATTAAGTTCAGTTCAGTAAAAATAAGTTAATCCTCAAGAAATTTGTTTAGTTTTCAGTAAAAATAAGTTAAGTTCAATACTATAATTTTAGTTAACAAATTTCAGTTGACAAGAACAGGGCCTTATTATGCTTCATATAATTATTCTGATAAACTTTTTAAGTTTGGATTAGTGGGTGATGAATTTTTATTTTTTTTGATACAAATAGTTATATGAAAGCACCAAAATTGTATATCTACTATGAATTTTTCAAAATATATAATTACTCTCTCCGTACATAATTCTCGCAACTCTTTTATTTCGTTCGTAACATAATTTTTGCAACACTCTGTACTTCATTCCTAATTTAGTTTGAAATTTCCCCCTTCCCTTGTTCCACATCAATTGAAATGTGAAAAAGACACCAAAGAGGTCCTCCACTAATTTGCCCTATTCACTCAAAACATTTCCCTCCAATCTTACCACACAATTAATGTACTTTCCTCTTCTACTTTACAACTAACACAATTAACCATATTACAATGTTAACAACTTAATGCAACGTTGCCAGAAACATATTACGGAGGAAGTATATTATCTATAGTTAGTAGCCAAAACGACAAAAAACTTACTGCAAACAAGTAATTAGAAACAAAAAAAAGTATGAAATGAGAGTGGATTAATAGAGTATGTACATATTCTCGGACGTCAATCATCAACTTAATCTTTAGTTTAAGATAGTCCGTGAAGTTTAAGCTGATAATTGAGGTACATGAATATTGTTATATGTTGTGTCATAGACGAGTGTAATTGTTGAAGACAAATGACTTAAGCTCGGCCGACATAACTCTTTACAAACCCGGAGAAAATAACTAGGATTTATAAGACAATATAACGAGCACTAGGCAGTACTATTTATGCATCAAGAAATAATGTTGACCTAATCTAGTTAAAACAAAGTATATTGTCAAGTGGATATTGTAGCATTCATACGATCGTAAAAAAGTAGTGCAAGAAAACTTGAAATCGAGAATCAACGTTTATATTTAATTACACACCTTTATTCACATTTTCTAACATGGGCTGAATTTTTCAACACTTAAGGATCCTAATTGACCTTACGCCTATGCAATACCGCTCTTTTAAACACGCGTCTTTTTCTTACACCACCCGCCACCCTTAAGTTATAAGTATATCATTGGCTTACCTTTTAGTTAGGGGCCCTATTATAACAAACAGACGGAGTACTTCATTAAAAGTTCAATTCCAACACCCACTCCTCAACCAAATCTATTTGCATTTCCCCTCGCTACTTTTTGAGAGAGAAAAGAAGAAGAGAGAGAGAGAGATCAGAAAACATTCTTCCTTGTCCCATTATTGAATTATTGTTCCATCTAATAAATATGGGAAACACTCTTGGAGGTAAAAAAACCGCTAAAATCATGAAGATAAATGGSGAAACCATGAAGTTCAAGACCCCGATTCAAGCTAAAGAGGTGGTCAAAGACTACCCGGGTCACGTGGTGCTAGATTCCGATGGAGTGAAGCACTATGGGATTCGAGCTAAGCCACTTGACCCCTTTCAAAATCTCGAGCCTAAGAAGCTCTACTTCTTGGTAGAGCTTCCCAAGTTTCCACACGATCACCATCACCGAATCCCAAGGAGGGTTCGGTCTGGCATCCATATGTCTGCCAAGGACCGCCTAGAGAGCATGATGCTGTCAAGGCGGTCCGTATCAGACCTCTCCATCATGGGGCCTGCTACTAGAGTCATGGTAGACAGCGGTCCCCAAGATGGGTCATCACCAGAAGTCTCTGGTGAGATAGCTCCAGCCTCAGGGTTAAGACTGAGGATGAAACTCCCTAAAGCGGAGTTGGAGAAAATTATGAGCCAAGGCGCGGACCAAGAAGCCGTAGCCCAAAGGATCGTCAACCTTTGCTTAGGCGGGAAAGACAGCCATCAAAATGCGACCAAGACTGGCAACACCAATGGCGGCGTCGGCAACGCTATTGCCGGTAATTGGAAGGGCAAAGAGATCGTCAGCGAAAATAATAACATCGTGGAACAGTCGTTCGCTCATGGTAGTCGAGGAGGTTTCAAGGTAACTTACGTTAACTTTATGAATTCATGCAGTATTTCACGCTCTTTTTTCTTTTTTTTTTTAATGTATTCTTTGTTTGCTGCCTTGTTATAGTTTTCCTCGAAAAATATTTGGACTTTTGTAGAATAGTTTGGGAATTTTCCCGTGTCATGCGCATGTCACAAATACCACGCATAAGTGCGTATAGACGGTATAGTGTTATATAAAATGATTAAAATCCTTTACATGGTACGATAGAAACAAGAATAGAAAACCAACAACAGAAAAACAAAATTAAATTATAAAGTATGAACAACGGTTCACCACCAAAAACTGTACCTAAGATTCTATCATCATCTATCGTATTTTATACGGAGTATAATATAACAGCCTATTCTTAAGTGAATTGTTTTAATTCTTGGTCTTGTGATTCTCAATTTTTTATATAAGTGGGGAAGGTACAATTAGGAAACTGTATGTTTATTAATATGTTTCTATTGATTTAAAAATTACATAACTTTTTTTTGTCTATATAATTTCAATAAATTATCGGTAAAAAGAGCTTAATGTTTCCTTGTCAAATATAATCTACTCACATTTTACAATTTCTAAATTGTTAGACAATCTTATACAGTACAAGAATTTGCCATACAATAATGGATATATAGATTATTTACAAGGTGCATTTTTATTAAAATTGAAGGATGCAAAGCACAATTTTCCTTCTTATAATTATTACGATTTATTTTTCAATATAATTTTTTAAGATTTTTATGTATTTGTTCTATAAACTCCATCTGTTCTACAAAGTCGTCGTTACTTCACATTTGTTAACGCACAATTTATAAGTTAAATATGTAGAATTCTATGTTAATAAATATTATAAAAAATAGATATTCYTAAAGATTTAATTTCATCAAGACGAATCAAACTAGATCAGACTTGAATGTCTTTTTCCTTATATATTGACAACAATTTATAAGAATCTCACAACTTGTAAATAGTCTCAAAATTTTATGGCATAATCTTTAAGGAGCAGGAGGAGTATACCTCACAAATCGATTTGTCAGGTCGGTAACGAATGGTCAATTTCACGTATTGATCATTCCTAGATCGGTCATTTTTCGGTAACGACTCAACTTTCTTTGTGGGTTTCTGACCCTATCTAAGTTATCGGTAACAGGTCGATCCATTAGATTTTTTAAAAACGTCTTCTTTTTTTTCCMTCGAGACTTCACTAAAAATGGACCAACTCTTAAGGTTTTTCAGGGTTGAAAAGTACATATTATTATTAAATTAATTAATAATTGTGCATTAAACTATACATTTATATAATTATAATAAATATTATTATTTGCCTTTGTATGAGAGCAAGTTTTTCGCATAATACAACAACTCATTTCTATAAATAATGTACTTTTAAGCTAATTCACAATCAAGTCGAGTTTGACTCGATCGATTTGAGCCAATTTGTTTATAAAACGAGCTTACGCACCCGGTCAAAAAAGGGTCCGATTTCTATTTCTTTATTCCTAACCCATTTTTTTCTAGTGGATTTCCAATTTGATATTAGCTTGGGTTTGTATTTGCCTAGTATAAGGGGAGTATCTTAGATGGCAAACGGCAAATGGCAAATGGCAAATGACAAATGGCAAATGGCAAAAGTTTGAAAAAAGCAACTATTATACATGAGTCAATTAAGAAAAGACATTAATCATTGATGTCATGGGCTCCATTTTGTATGTAAGCCAATAGGCCAATATGCCATCTATCCACTTAATCCCGATAAGCATGATATTGTCGAGACATAAGAGCGCTTAATTCTAGCGTTGCATCTCTCGTAATTTGCGGGTTACTCAATATTCAACATTTACAAACTACTCAATCCGAGGAAGGGTTTCAAGCAAAAACTTAACCACTTGGTTTTAGTGATGAAGGGTTTGAATCTTCATATCTCATTATATACGCGTCCTTATGACTCGTTCGTATAAAAAAAAAACAAACTCAATTACATAGAAATTTGTATACTTTTTTGGCAGATATGACGAGTAGTAATACTGTAATAATCAGACTCATCTTTGAGCCGTTCATTCTGGACACGTAACAAGGCTTCAAAAAAGACCCAAATTATTTATCTTAAAAAAATATCTCAATTTAGCAACTGTTTATTTGTAAGTCGCAAAATTTAAAAATCGATCACAAATTGAAAATTTGGTAGCAATATTTTGAACAACGGTTGCAATTTTAAAAGTTTGGGTACAAAATTGTGAAAATGATCGCGAGTTTTAAAAATTTGTTCTAAAAATTTTAAACCCGTGTTGTTTTAAGACGGGTCTCCAATTTCTCGGAGACGATTTCATAATATTGTTTATATATTCAGACCACAAAACAAATGGAGAACGCAAAAAATTAAGAGATATGCATCGATAAAATGAATATCTATATTAACGTATTTTTTCCCTAACATTGTCAAAATAATAGTTAGTAATGTAAATTTGTTTCTTTAACATTGTCAAAAAAATGGCATTTTTATCTCCATTAAGAATATTACAATGGTAGAAAGTTGTAGTGTCAAGTGGGTGTTTTTCTACGTGATATCGAATAAAAAAATGTTGAATCGGATTATTTGATTGACATAATTACTCGCATCATTTGAAACAATCATACTAATTATATAATAGAAATACAATGACATAGATAGTAGTTTCACTTTATTTTATATATATGGATTCAAAATTACATTTGTAACACCTTCAATAAACATTGAATTCAAATTCTTTTTTCTTCTGTTTTTACGAACATTGAATATTTTTTCTCTTTTTCGACAATCAAAAGATTTTTTTTGTCCAATTGATTGTAAATTTACATTTACATTGATTGATTGATTTGTTTGAATAAGTTTATGTGATGAGTTTATATTTTAATGGTATGCAACTATAATATTATTACCAATGAAGCATGAAAAATCAATAGAACCTGACGTTTTAACATTCGGAAACTTGAAAATTTGTAACCTTCATATAACTTGTTTCCATCTTAGTGTTTTTCTTGCAACCAAAGCTTTTTTCAATCCTCATATACAATAGAGAATGACACATGAATTACTACTCCGTATACATAAAAAGGCTAGCTATCTGATTTCACTGTGTTTTTTTTAAAATTTATTTTATGTTGATTTTTTAAATGCTTAAAAAAATAACAAATAAGCCCTAACAAAATGTGGTGATGTTACAGAAACGCGTGGGATTCATGCCAGTTCCTGAAGGCGAGATCAGACTAGCCGTAGCATCATGATAACAGGATAATAAAAATAAAAATATGAGTTAGGGCTTTGTAGTACCTCGTTTCCAGCATGTAAAATTGTACACCAATATGTACATTGTACAACAACAATTTTGCTTTGCTGAGATGTTTGATATTCGATTAACTTGTATGTCCTTAGACATGCTTTTTCATGAAATTTTATARGAAGCATTAGACTTCTAAGTTCAAAAACTATGTTTTTTATTATTCAATATATAGGTAGGACGATCTACTTTATTATATACGGAAAATACGTTTAACGAAGATCGCATGTAACATCCTAATTATGGCTTCCTTTTGTGATTCTTATTTTGTTGTTATGGAGTTTAAACTTACAACTRGTGATTTTATGAGACTCTTAATGGAGATATAATCTCCTTAAGATGGTGTTTAGTATGGAGCGATGGATATTATTCTACATTAATATTTAACGTTACAAATTCACCGGGCCGTTCTTGAGAATTTTGAGGCCCGAGACGAATTAATAAATATAAGCCTCATACACAGATTACGTACCAACCTCTCCAAACATTCCTCAGATCACTCACCTATCTTGCTCTCCACTGAACCCAGCCTCCCCTTTACTTCTAGAAGTCCTAAACCTTTCAAACTTGAGCCTTCTTGGTACCTTGAATTGAACCTTCTTTCATTAARCTTCTCTCAACTTCTTGGTCAGTGGACTCCTTTCCACTACCCTAAAAACTTGATGCCCTAACCACACAAATTAAATTTTGGAGCCAAACCAATTGTCTTAATATCTTCCACCAGAAAAAGAGACTTATGGCTAGGCTCAAAGGTATACAACAAGCCCTTAAAACTACACCTCAGAATTCTTACTTCTGGGATCTTGAACTCCTTTTCAGTCAGGAACTTGATGAAGTGTTAAACAAAGAGGAATTGTATTGGCAAGTCAGGGCTAGGGAGGGGTGGCTTAGAGGGGGAGATATGAATTCCAGCTTCTTCCACCACTCTGTCAAAATTAGAAGAAAAAGAAATAGGATTGCTTCTCTTATGAATGATGTAGGGAGGGAGCTCACAAACCCTCGGGAGATAGAACATCACATCCATACCTTTTTCCATGACATCCTTTCTTCTGATAGGATCAGTATTCCCAGAGTGGAGGCTAGRTTTGGTGACCTCAATGTCTCTTACAAACCCACAATCTCAGAAGTAAGAAGAGCCACCTTCAGCATGGGTGCCCTCAAAGCTCCTAGGGTAGATGGTTACCACCCTATGTTATTCTAGAAACACTTGAATGACATAGGCACGGATGTAACCACCTATATGTCTGATARCTTTAAGTCACGAGTGGTTCCTACACATCTAAATCAAACCTTTATCAGTCTTATTCTAAAGGTAGACAACCTTGAGACTATTAGACAGTATAGGCCCATCAGTCTCTATAATACCTCYTATAAAATCTTCACTAAAGTACTGGTGCAGAGAATTAGACCCTTACTGAATGACCTTATATCCCCAAACCAAAGCAGCTTTCTCCCAAGAAGGGATATTGACCTCAATTACCTAGTGGCCACTGAAATCTTGCAAACTATGAGAACTAGGAAGGSGAAAAAGGGCTGGATGGCTCTGAGCATTGACCTAGAAAAAGCCTATGATAGACTAGAGTGGAGTTTTATCTATAAGACTTTGATTCATAAGGGTTTTGATAAGCACACTTGCAATCTCATCATGAGCTGTGTTACCTCTGTCTCTTRTGTAGTGCTAGTTAATGGTAAACCAACTGATTTCTTCAACCCTACTAGAGGTCTCAGGTATGGAGACCCACTGTCCCCTATCTTTTTATCTTATGTATGGACTATCTTTCTGACCTCATTAATGAAGCTTGTGTTGATTCTTCCTGGGTCCCCTTTTGTCTGACTAGGAATAGGTATTCCATCTCTCATCTCCTCTTTGCTGATGACATCCTGTTATTTGGAGAAGCTTCCCTTGAGACCTGTCATGCCATCACCCAAACCATGTCCAACTTCTCCTCTGTCTCAGGTCTTAGGGTCAACCATAACAAGAGTAAAACTTTATTTCTCCAAGAATACTGTTGAGCATTTAGCTGATAGGATTTATGAGATTCTCAAAATGCCTATACATATGGACTTGGGCCTTTATTTGGGTTTTCCCCTAACTSACAAGAGACCAACCAGAAACCAGTTGATCCACTTACTCCAAAATGTCCAAACAAAGCTTTCTTCTTGGAAGACAAAATTCCTAAACAAAGCTGGGAGAGTCACT
>SNQN01007584.1:0-32787 GCA_008642245.1 Bassia scoparia | reverse complement strand
CAAGAGGAGATAAAATATATACAAAGTGTGATAGAAGATATATATACAAGACATGAAAATACAAAGGTTAGTAAGCTTGATAATATGTATGTGTGCCTTCTACCTTGTCACTGCAAACAATCAAATTGTTTAGAATAAACTCAAAGAATCGCTTTTCGATTGAATTGCTAATTGAGATAAACAAACGCGTTAGTATTGACAATAACAATATGTATAATAATGAATTGCGACAAGATTGAAAACCAAAAACCATGGAAACATTGAAAACATTAAGAAAAAACCTACATATTTACTGAAACGATTAAAAAGTGAGTTTCTACATTGTTTAATTGAATTAAAACTCATAACAAATGGTTAATCAAATTAAGAAGAGAACAAAAGGAATCAAAAAGAGCGAAAAAGAGGTTTTTGGTGAAATCTCAGATTCATACCCTTATTTCGCTTGTTGAACTGAAAGAGAATCGATGCTTTGAATTGAAAACGAATGTTTTTGAATATTGAGAGAGAGAATAGATGTGTCTGGGACTTGTGCTGTGTCAAGTGTCTCGAGGTGTCTCTGAAGCGTATCGGACTGAGCAAGGCAAGGGAGTATTTATAGGCACGAGGCAAAAAGAGGCAGCAAACCTGCGTATATACGTGAGGATGGCGATATAGCTCATAGGGGAGCGTATATACGCTCAACATCAGCGTAATAACGCTGCAATCTCCATGCAAATTTTGGCAATTTCGTATGGTTGGTTGAGCGTATATACGCAGATATGGAGCGATATACGCTCCTGTTCAGCGTATATACGCTCCTGTTCAGCGCATAACGCTCCATATCTGCGTATATACGCTCGATGATTGCGTATATATTTTCCAAAAACCTCGAAATATTTTGATTTCTCCGATTTTATTCGTGATTTCCCTTGATTCGACGCACCTAGACATCCTTGCTCTCCAAGAAAGGATTTCTAGAAGTTCTAGAAGGTTCCACGTATTTCCGGAGTATTTCTAATTATTCACAGTATTTTTGCGTATTCTGCGTATTAAATTGCAAAATTCATAGAAAATCATAGAAAAATCAGAAAAATAATTTAAAAATACTGGCGGATTCAGAAAAATGTGACGAACATGTGGAAAACAAAAGCATGAGAATCGCCAGCGTAACTTGTTCGAAACCTTTGAGTTTATCGAGAAAACCGAAAGAAAATATGTTTGCCTTGGGCCTTGCTCAATAGTTCCGAGTACGACCTCACGTATTTCCAACTTTCGTGAGTTCAAAGCATCTTTTCTGAGTCGAAACAAACGCGAGACGCGGTATGTTTCATCACGAATTACTCATTTGGGGAGACACATTTTCAGGTGTCTACACACCTTCACTTGCTCTGTGACTAGTATTCATGTACATAGGCTTAACATGTCTAACTTCTCTTTCGTCCTCTTTTTGGCTTCTTTCTCCTGTATTTTGGATGGTTCTATCTGGGCTCTATTTCATCCCTTTTCTGTCTCCACTTACTGGAACTCAATTTGTGGTGGGTTTTCAATCCACTTTTACAATTGTATAGAGACTAAAACCATTCTTGATGTATGTTCCACTGTTAGCATCCAAGATTTTCCTACCATGCTATCAATAATGAATAAATAATCTCATTTTATGTGTTAACTAAAATATCTTTATTTAAATATTTTTATAATATAAATTATAACAATTAAATATTAATAATCTACTCATTTACACAAATAAAACAAGATTCTCTTCACATGCAAATAGTAAAAAATCACAAATGGCATGATTTTCATACGAGGGGAGTATAAAATTATGAATTAACTTCTTTTCCTTAAGATTCATTAAGTTCAACCCATCATTGAAAATTAAACAAGTCCTTAGAAACCTTTTATAAAACCATTAGCGAAAATTTGATGAACACAAAATCAATTCAATAAAAGTACTCAACCATACAAAAAGCAGATAAGTCATAGTTCCATGGCACCTGAACCTTAATCATGCTCTCTTTATACACAAACTCGACGTCTTCTCCATTAACTTTACATGTTTTTGGCTTGACTGATGCATAAACCCCCAATTCTCCGGCCCCCTTTACACCAACTCGAACCATTTTCTCCTCATTTTCTTCGTTCATGTGGAAAGACATAATTGCTCCTCCGGAGTTCAGCATGTTTATTAGTCCTATAGGAGAAAATTGGATCGAGTCCCATGGTAAAATTTTCACCGGAGACACTACGATAAGCTCATAATCAAAGGGGCGAAGTGTTATTTCGGTAGTTTCATATAATTGTGAAAGGACTAGTTTCTTTTGCTTTGAGAGGTACATAACAAAACATTGCACTCCTTCGAGGGGAAAAGGCTTGTGACCATTGTGCCATTCCACGTCTTTTGGACATGTTTTGCATGAAAGGATTGTGTGATACTCTGAGAAACATTGTATCTTTTGATTATCTGTACTCCATCCTCCTCCTTGGCAATTGAATAATCCAAGTACTCCATTAAACTGCAACAGACACAAGCTTTGTTGTGTTATTAAGAAGTATAAAAATATCAACATAATAAGAATTCTTTGTATGGAACTTGTTATTGGAAAAAGGTCATACTTTCATTTAATTTGGGGAAATTTTCATGAGGCGCCTTTAAACTTTTAGGTATTATTATCATGTTTCACATCCTACCCGATTAACCAATCTATAACTATATACTAAAACTGAATGAAGTTGATGTGATGATGACATCATCATAACCTACATGTCAAGCTCACATCGCACAACTAATGACTACAACACATTAAATATTTTAAAAAAAACCTAAGTTTATTTAAAAAATATCTATATACAAAATTAAATTAAAAAATAAGCTACATCATCATTAAATTTAAATACAAAATAAAATTTAAAACCTCTGAATTTTTTTTAAAACAACCTAATTAAAATAAAATTACAGAATTAAATTTAAAAAACACTTAAAAATTTAAAGTGCAAAACTATCTACATTGTCTTCAAAATAAATAAAAAAGTTCCTAAAAACTACAATAAACCAAGAAAAAACTTAAAATACTAAATATCGTGCATCGCACAAGTTTTAAAATTAATTTTCACTAAAATAATGCATAAGTTAGACAAACACTAACGAAATTTAATAACAATATATCACATGGCCATGGCCCATGAGCAAAAATAATTTAAGTTGAGAAGAAAAGACATGTATCAAAAACAAGAGTATACAAACATGTTAAACAAGTACCATACAGCATGAGCCAAAAGAAAGAAACTACTCAGTAGTTACAAGCAAGAATGTCAAGTTGAAGGAGCATGTGCATTGTATCACCGGTTGTACCTAGTTAGGTACATCCGGTTGTATAATAGAATTTGCTAGGTTAAAGTAGAATGACTACAACACATTATACATCCGGTTGTATAATAGAATTCACTAGAAATTTGATATGTTACCTTATTAAGATTCCACATTTTAAGCATTGTTTTGCCATCATGCAGAGGGTCCACAAAGAAGCAATCTCTAGTAGGAAGTGCAAAATACTCGCAACGTAAAATTGAACCATCAGGCAAGACAATTTTCTTGAGTAATTGAAAGTCGTGCTCGCCAACACGATCATTAACGTAGACCGGACCGCCAGAAATGGCACGAGAAGCAGCATGAAATTCAGCGTTAGGGTGGGAAGAAAGGAACATACCCCAATCCGGATGTATGAAGTTTCCCATCCACAAGCTATTGTATGCACAATGCACTGTGTGACACCCTTGGAGCCAGTATGTATCATCAACACCTATATACGGATCAGTTCGCCAAAGCTCGTCTCCTGTCACAAAGCACAAGCCCTCAAAATCAGAAACCAAAGTCATGAAGCCAATATGAATCTCATGTCAATTGTAAGCTTATGATTCTAAACTCTAATGATGTCAAATGGGCATGAACCGCACCCTCCATGAAGAGAGTGCAAGTCCACTTTAAAAGACCCAGAGGTTCCAACTCAAAATCATAATATGGCAATGGGGAAGTAACCCTTAGTTTTATAATTAAGTGGTAGCAACTCTGTATTTCTTTTAATGTGAGATTTATCACCATAATACTTCCCCTTTATTTTTCATGTGGGACAAATTTAAGCTCACAAATGGGTTGTTCATGGATAGATGAGCTCGACAAATTCAAATCAAGAAATTCGGCTTCTTCAAAGTATGACTGACTAAAAATAAACTTAAATGGACATGCGGCAAAACCAAGCTTGTAGTTTTTGCTAACAACTACCCAATTTGTTGGTGTATTTTCCCCAAAAAAGATTGAATTGGGGTGAACGCATCATAATTAGGTTTAAATAGAAATGAATTACAAGTAGCTAATTAATAGAGTTAGAAATCGGAGTGTTTTAGAGGAGGATTTTGGTGGTGGGACCCACTAAACAAATAAGCTAAATTGGGTAGTGGTATGCAAAGTTTAGGCAAAAAGAAGGTACTCCCTCCGTTCCATGAAGATCATGTCAGTTGTATTCACAAGTGAAGAAAATCTTAAATAACTATTAATCTATAAGAATAAATATACTCATGTGTGTTATTGTTTGATTCGTGTTAATGAGTAAACTATTAATGTTCAATTGTTACAATTTATTTAAATGTGTAGCTAAAGTATAAACGATTTAAAACATGCATTGGAAGCGTATGAATAGTAACTGAGATAGCCTTCATGGAATAGGGGGGTAGCTGTTTTAAAAAAAATAAAAAAAATAAAAAAAAAATAAAAAGATAAAAAGCAAGTAGTTGTTCACAATTATCACTTTAATTAGGGTACTTCCTCCATGTTTAAAAGCTTGCAACAAATGGATATTTTTTGCGAAAGATAAAACATTACTTTGTTGCAAGCTTTCGAAAACAAAGGAAGTGGTTGTTATCAAGTTTCCTTTGTACTAACATCATATAATAAGTTTTAGAAAGCTACGATGAATTTAATTTACTGAAATGCTATTCGAAGTCTGAAATAACTTAAAATAAAGTCCACATTTCGCGTAGATTGCCTATAATACCCCTGCAACGCAACATGTTGATATATTATTTTTACATGGGGCGCCTGAAATAGGCATCCCGACCATGGTATGTGCGCCTAAAATAGGTGCCCCGATCATGGTTTGGGTGCCTATTTTAAGCGCCCATACCATGCTTAGGACACCTATTTCAGGCGACCCAAATTGAGGACTTTTTTTAAAGGGGCACCCCCCAACCATGGTTTGGGAGACTATTTTAAGAGCACAAACCAAAAAGAAACATTTGTCGTTGTGCTATTTTTGCAGGGCATTTTCGGAATTACACGCGAAATTTGGACTCCATCTTGAGTCCTTTTGGACTTTGCATAGCAGTCCTATGGGGGTAAAATAACAATCGCACTATGGGGGTCAAGAATTTGCCCTCTATTACCTTGTTACTTGAAGTATACTTTTTTCTTGTAAAACTACACTTTCTTTTCATAGGCTAACCTAAAGTCTCAAATTAATTGAAACATTTTACTTTTGCTGCTCAAGGACTAAAAAAAATGTTCTTTGATAAATTAGAAATTTAAAATTGGTGCTCTTTGTACCATGGAATTCATGACACAAAGAAAATTGCCACTATTCAAAAGTTATGAGAATTTTCTAAATTCCTGTCAATATATAAAAATGAAGATAGTTAAATGGGGTGTTGTTTGTTTAGTTCAACTAATTTTCACTTCAGTTCAATTAAGCTCTACTCCCTTATTATCATCATTATTATTATCAATGTTATAATTATAATTAATTATTATTTAATGAAAATAATTAATAATATTAATAATTAAATAAGAATATTATTAATAATTATTTACTTTAAAAATAACTTTATTTACTTTTAACCTACTTTATTTACTTTAACATTAATGAATTACTCATTTTTAAATTCAACTTTCATTACTTTACCCAATTTATTCACCCAAAATTACTTGTTCCTAAAAAAATTCATTCATACATTTACACTTTTACCTAACTTACTCAACTATTTTATCTAACACAAACTACTCTTAAATACCGTGCAAAAATGGCACTCCCTCCGTTCCATATTGTATTGTGCATTTAGAGGTGCAA
Organism: Bassia scoparia; assembly: GCA_008642245.1. NCBI lineage: Eukaryota > Viridiplantae > Streptophyta > Magnoliopsida > Caryophyllales > Amaranthaceae > Bassia > Bassia scoparia. Next base: position 26,695 of record SNQN01007584.1, on the reverse strand, counting down.
ATGAGCCAGTGTTCGCGAACTACTTGTGAACAAGCTCGGTCAAAGCTGGTTTGTGGAACTAATAAATTATAAGTGCCAAAAATGGTCACATTTAGGCACTTATTTCTTCCTTATTTTGGCCATTATGTATGTTTTCGATATCATTTTACTAACCTTTTGGTTAGATTTCCACTTTGTTTAGTTTTGCAAAGCTTTGTTGGTTTTTAGTGGTTTTTAGTGGTTTTTATAGGTTTTTCTTTAGTTTTCTCTCCTTTCCTATCTTTGTACACTAAATTACAAGCTTTGTGAGTATTTTGAAAGTTGCCTAGATGTTCACAAGTTGGTTTTAAGCTTTCCAATTTGTTGGTTTGCTTGTGGTTGCTTTGGTTCAGCCTTAAGCCACTTGAACGTTTGCTCTAACAATCTTCTTCGAGCCATATCTTTTTGTATGATTTGAATTTTCAAGTGAGACTTTTTGAATTGGAAATTAGACTCAAAGAGCTTTTCAACTGTATATTACAAGCTGCTATCCGATCACCGAGCAAGAAGTTATGGTCGTTCGAAGTTTAGCAGTTCAGCTAGAGTCCCGCACGCGCGTCCCCACTTTTGCCCGTGCATGACTGTACGCGCCTGCAGGAAGGCCTCCACTTCCAAAATTCTTTTAGGCGCGCCCGTGCCTCTTGGGGTTTGCACATGCCTCTGCCCACGCGTCTCGTCTGCGCCTGCACAGCCACCCTTCACTTCCAGAAGCACTTTAGGCGCGGCCGCGCGTCTTAGGCTCGCACGGGCGTCCGCACCTTGCCGGCGCCTGCAGCTTTTCTAGAACACTTTTACGCGCATCCGCGCCTCCTCTGCCCTGCACGCGCGTCCATGTGTCACTCCTGGACGTTGACTTCTGCATGTTGACTTGACTTGGAGGAAGCTTTGAAGCACATGTGTAAATTAGAAATGGCAAACTTGTAATTATATGAGCTTGTATTTTGGGCTTTGTATATATACTTTTAGGAGAGTGAAACTAATAGAACAAGTAAGTAGAGAGTAGAGTAACAATTAGAACAGAGAGTAGAATTCAGGTTTCTTTTCATCTTCTTCTTCTTCCTTCAATCCACCATTAAAGAGTAGTTTCAAGTTCTTCATTTTGCCCTAGTTTCTTCATTTCTTGCTCTAATCTTACAATTCTTATATGCTTTTGACCTAAAATTTCGAGGGGATTCCATTTCTTTACTTAGATTTCGGTTTTTTTGTTGTTTGCTCTTAGCTTTGTATGATTTTCGTTTTTGCAAGTTTTTGTGGGTATTGTTGATACTTGTGCTTTTGAATTCTTTTGCTTCTAGTTTGTTTCCCTTTGTGTTTGTGAAGGTTTTGGTTATAGTTTTTCTTGTTTTGGATTAGTTTTGAGTAGTTTTTTTATACCCTTTTGTTGTTGTAATTCCTTGCTTTAATGGCTTCTTGTTCATGTTTTTCCCTTGTTTTTCTTGCTATTCAAGTTGTAATCATGTTGTGTGAGTAGTGTAGTAGCTTAGGAGAGATAATTGTCCCTTCTATAATCTTTACAATGCCAAGATGATATAATTTGTTCTCTCCAATCACCATTTATGCCTTGATTTGTGATTTCTCAAGCCTTATTGCTTTAGATTTGGCCACCCATTGTTTGTGAGGTGAGAGGTGCTTGATTTAACCCTTTGTAAGGGATTGTGAGATTTGACTTGGGAATTGGTTTGATTCTTGATTGTTCAATTCTAGTAAAAGCTTGAGGGGACTTAGGTTTGAACTTGGATTGAGAGGGTTAATTGACTTGGGAGATGATGTTAATCATATTTCCAAACCATGATTGCAATCACCCTTTTTGTTGGAGATGAACACACTTTTGATTGGCATTTCCCTTAACTATAGAAGGTGACACTAGTTACTCCTAGGTGTTTTAGAGTAATTTTTTTCCCAAAGCTTATTTCAAGAGTTTACATTAGCTAGTCTTAATTCAATTTCCCTCTTTCAAAGTATGTTTACTTGCCAAGCTAGTGTAATTAGGATTTAGACACTTTTTGTTACCTTTCCAGTGGATCGGCCCCTTACTACTATACTTAGGTATAYTTAGTGGTATCGGATTATAAATTGTATTTTGAGAGTGTCCGGTTAGGTTTTAACTCTACGACCCTAGCCGGAGCCCTTCAAAATTGACGCCGTTGCCGGGGAGGCGAGGTGTTTAAGTCTTTACAAGTTAGCTTGGTTTCTGTTTGCTCTTTCTAAAAAAACAAAAAAGATTTTCTCAACTTCGCTTGAAGTTGATTTTATTTCATTGCAAGCATTTTTCATTTCATGCAAAGTAGAGAGCCACTTGTTTTTAATCTCGAGATTGAAAGGACTTTGAGGAAGATTAGAAAGTCTAGAAAGATGGGTTTGAAAGCTAGTGAAGAGGAATTTGAGGAGTTAAGTTAAAGTGAAAAAGAGGTTGAGGATTTTGAGAACAAGGAGACAATGGCAAGACCAATTAAGGATCTAGGGACCCCCGGCTCCTATACGACGACTAAGGCAATTGTGTTACCTAATATCGAGGGAAACTTTGAGATTAGGCTGAACCTCATTTAACTCATAGAATCAAGGCCGTTTCATGGACTAAAAAGTGAGAACCCTCATAAGCACTTGAAGGACTTTGAGAAGTATGTTGATGCTATTAAGGTCAATGGAGTGAGTCAAGAGTACTTGAGGCTCAAGCTTTTCAAATTCTCGCTTTTGGGGAAAGCTTTAGATTGGTTAGAGAAAGAGGTAAAACCTAACTCATTGACTACGTGGGAAGAGACCACTAAGGCATTCCTACACAAGTTTTACCCTCATAGAAAGTCGGCAAAGATTCGAGCTAAGTTGCAAGGGTTTAGCCAAAGGATTGATGAGACACTCTCCGAGGCTTGGGAGAGATTTAAGGAATATCAAAGGGAGTGTTCACATCACGGTATCCCCAAATGGTTGCTCTATCAAACTTTCTATATGGGGCTTAATAACACAAGCAAAACTAGTTTGGATGTCGGAGCGGGAGGTCCGATCATGAACAAAAGTGAGGATGAAATAGAGGGAATCATTGAAGAGATTGTAGATAACTATTCAACATGGCAAGAAGGGGAAAGAGCTCCCCCAAGGCAAGCTAAAGGCACTATCCACTCTATAGGCGAAGGCGATGTAGTTGTAAAAACTACTAGAAGGCATCAAGGCAATTGTGGAGAAGTCCATTGAGAAGGGGGGGAATCTCCTCCTCTTAAGTGGCTCCACCTACCCTATTGAAGGGCTAAGGTAAGTCCAAGCCCCAAGCTTATAATTCTATGRCTCAAGGTATCATGTTTTGTAACAATTATGGTGCCTATGATCATCTCTCTTCTTATTGTCATGTTCAAAATGTCTCTTTAATTGATGATTGCTTTGTTAATGAGTTGCCCTATGATTATGACTTTGAACAATGTCACTTGATGGGTGACAATGGGGTAAGACCTCGGATGGGAGGCAATCCTAACCCCAATGCTTATGGGCTCATGAGAGCTTCTTACAACCAACCAAGCCAAGGTGGAAATGGATTTGGTTACCAAAACACATCCAACCAAAGGGCTTTCAACCCCCAAGGAGGAAACAGGTTTGGTGACCAAAGGAAATTCCCCCAAAGAGGGTTTGGTTATCAAAACCAAAACTTTGTTAACCAGAATTATGGTTTTGGTAACCAAAACCCCAATCAACAATGGCAAGGAGGGTTTAGGGGGAATGGCTCAAATTTTGGGTACCAGGGGAACCATGGTGGGTATGTTAATCCCCAAGCTCAACCCCCATTTCAAAACACCCAACCAAGTGCCTACTATCAACACCCTAATTACCAAGGGGGTATGCAAGGGCAATATATGGGGCCAAGGGGAAGTCAAGTTCCACCCCATTTCAACAATTCTCAAAATCAAGCCAATTTTCAATCTCACCCTACTCAAACCCGAAACATACCTATCATCCAACACCCCCAAGAGCAAGAATTTCCGAAGGAGGATAAACAAGAGTTTAGAGCTAAATTAAAGGCTCTTGAGGGGAATATGGCCAACCTTTCCCAACAAACCCAAAAATACATCCAACCCTCACAATCAGACACCTCAAAGAATGATGGGGTTCATATGATGAGATCAAATGAGGAAGAGGGAGTTGGTAAGAAAATGGAGGTAAAGGGTGAGGCTATTAAGAAGCCATTGGGTGAGGAGGTTCATGAGGAAAAAGAAAATGAACAAGGGGAGAGTGTGAAGAAACAAAAAGTTGAAGAGAGTGAGGAGCCCAAGGAGGTTAAGGTGGTCAACGATGGAGAGGTTGATCGAATGAGTGAAGCGAAGGATGAGAAGGTTGAGGCTTTGGAGAGGAAAAAGGGAAAGAAGAAGAATAGGAGTGCTAGGAGGAAGAATAAGGTGGAAGAGGAAGGTGAGACTAACAATAGGAAAGACCCTTCTAGCCTTAGGGTTATTAGTGAGATGCAAAACCCGGAGAGATTCCTAGACTCCATGTTCGATCATTTCCTCTAAATGCTTCAACACCATCACTCTCAATTGCCTCCAAATGGAGCCAAGAATGAGATGCCCAACTTCTCCAAGTTTTTGGGAGAAGGTGCAAACAAGGGGCAAAAAGGTAAGGTCAAGCCCAAGATTGAGCCTCTGCGTGAGATCCCGGAGAAGCTCAAGGATCCGGGTATTTTCTCCGTCCCATGTACCATAAATGACATCCTTGTTAAGGATACTTTATGTGAATTGGGGGCGGTCATAAGTGTTATGACCTACCCGGTCTTTCAAAAACTTGGCCTCACCACATTCAAGCCAACCTCCACCACGGTTCAATTTGCGGATGGTACCTACCAAGTCCTGGTTGGGGTCGCCGAAAACGTACTCCTTAAGGTTGGGAAGAAGGGCCACATGTTCAAAAATGATTTTGTAGTCCTCAATGTGGCTAGCAACTAGGACATATCTTTGATCTTAGGAAGACCTTTCCTAGTTACCGCTGGAGCTTGTATCGATGTCAAACAAGGCACGATAAGCTTTACGGTAGGCAAGGACAAGGTTGTTTTCCAAAAGAAAAAGGTTGTTAAGCCACATGGAGGCAAATGCAACATGGTTTCTTCCTCTTCTCATTCTTGTGATATGCTTGGTAGTATGCTTGATGCTAACCCTATAATTGCTAGTGTGACTTTGTGGCCAAAAGTAGGTTGTGGCATTATGCAAGGTTCTCACTTGGAGCAGACCAACGAATGCAAGGGTAAGATCAAGGCACATGATGCCTCAAGTGAATCTCCACTTCCTAGTGTTGAGATGGACGGTAAGGTGTTCGATTTGGGCACTTTCGAGGTTCAAGTCTCTAGGGCCGGAATGGCAAGAACAAGGAAAAAATCCCCTATGAGTACTTGAGGAGTGCTCAATTTTCTTCAAAAAAATTTCTTGATGACTTTATGATAATTCTACATGATGGATATGCTCAAGTGTCTAGTGAACTTCTTCGATTGATGGTGCTAAAGGATCCCCTTGATGGGGTTAATGCGTCAAGCTAATGACGTTAAAGAAGCTCTTCTGGGAGGCACCCCGAGGGCTTCGGCCTATTTCCTATTTTGTGTTTGTGTTTAGGCCACTCGCTAAGGCCAAGTTGTTGTGTTTGTGTTCTTGGAATGTATGTGTGTCTTGATTTTTGGTCGTGTGCTTGTTTGTGATTTTTGGTTTTTGGTTTGGCTAAGGGTCATACCTTTTTAGCCTTTTGTTTTGGTTGTGTTTGGGAGGTTAGTTGGTGGAGTTCTTGGATTTTAGAGGTTGTGTTGGTATGTGGTTGGAGCCCTTGGTGGTTGTTCCAAGGGATTTTGGTGATGTTTTGTCAGTTTTCATTTGGGGCCTTTAGTTTCAAAAGGTCCCAAATTTTTGAAATAAAAAAAAAGGAAAAAGTAGAAAATAAGAGGTCAATGAGCCTTTTACAATTTTGTGGGATAACAAAAAGAGTTTATTTTTCTAAAAAAAAATCCCACATTTTTCTATTTATTTCTTTCTTTCTTTTTCCTCCTTTTTCTTTTTATTTCCCCTACCCCCCCCTTTTTTTCTTTTCTTTTCTCTTTCCTTACTTTTACTGATTCACTCATTTTCACATTCACACTCATCCTTACATTCAAACTCAAACTCAAGCAAACTCCATTTTTACTCATTTTCTCCTACTTCAATCCTCCATAACTCACTCATTTCTACACCAAATCTTTCCAAATTTTCACCAAACTTCACAATTTCCATCCACTACATTACCCTCAACTAATTTTCAATTCCGGGACTTTGCAATTTCGTGATTTTTGCTTGATTTATTGCAAGCTTTGAAAGTTGCACACGATTTGTGATATCTATTTGACTCTTGTTTGAGTTCTAGTTGGGGGGACATCCTTTCTCTTATTAGCGTCCTTAAGTCAAGGGATCCAATCCAAATCACACTTTTGTTTCTTTGTTTTTCTTTTCTTTTTGTTTTTGTTCTTCCTCTTGTGCTCTTTGTGTTTTGAAAACCTTTGCTTAATTCTTCTTATTTATGGAGTTGTGGGTCTTCTCTTTGGAACCCTCACGAGACCTTCCTCGTCTTCTTTAGCGATTTGAGGGATTAAAGGGCTTGTCACTAGTTGCTAAAAGTGACCGTGATTCCTACGAAAGTGAGTTAGTGTATAGTTTTCTTCTTTCTTTTCTTTTGCTTTGCTTTACTTTGCTCTGAGGACGTGCAAAGGTCCTAGTTGGGGGGAGTTGATAAGTGCCAAAAATGGTCACATTTAGGCACTTATTTCTTCCTTATTTTGGCCATTATATATGTTTTCGATATCATTTTACTAACCTTTTGGTTAGATTTCCACTTTGTTTAGTTTTGCAAAGCTTTGTTGGTTTTTAGTGGTTTTTATAGGTTTTTCTTTAGTTTTCTCTCCTTTTCTATCTTTGTACACTAAATTACAAGCTTTGTGAGTATTTTGCAAGTTGCCTAGATATTCACATGTAGGTTTTAAGCTTTCCAACTTGTTGGTTAGCTTGTGGTTGCTTTGGTTGAGCCTTAAGGCACTTGAACGTTTGCTCTAACAATATTCTTCGAGCCATATCATTTTGTATGCTTTGAATTTTCAGGTAAGACATTTTGGATTGGAAAGTAGACTCCAAGAGCTTTTCAACGGTATATTACAAGCTACAATCCGAGCACCGAGCAAGAAGTTATGGCCGTTCGAAGTTGAGCAGTTCAGCTAGAGTCCCGCACGCGCGTCCCACTTTTGCCCGCGCATTACTGCACGCGCCTGCAGGAAGGCCTCCACTTCCAAAATGCTTTTAGGCACGGCTGCGCCTCTTGGGGTTTGCACGCGCGTCCCAAGGTTGCACGCGCCTCTGCCCACGCGTCTCGTCCGCGCCTGCACAGCCACCGTTCACTTCAAGAAGCACTTTAGGCGCGGCCGCGCGTCCTAGGCTCGCACGGGCGTCCGCACGCGCCCACCTTACCCGCGCCTGCAGCTTTTCCAGAACACTTTTACGCGCGTCCGTGCCTTCTTTTCCCTGCACGTGCGTCCACGTGTCACTCCTGGACGTTGACTTCTGCATGTTGACTTGACTTGGAGGAAGCTTTGAGGCACATGTGTAAATTAGTAATGGCAAACTTGTAAATAGATGAGCTTGTATTTTGGGCTTTGTATATATAGTTTTAGGAGAGTGAAACTAATAGAACAAGTAGAGAGTAGAGTAACAATTAGAATAGAGAGTAGAATTCAGATTTCTTTTCATCTTCTTCTTCTTCCTTCAATCCACAATTAAAGAGTAGTTTCAAGTTCTTCATTTTGCCCTAGTTTCTTCATTTCTTGCTCAAATCTTACAATTCTTATATGCTTTTGACCTAAAATTTTGAGGGAATTCCATTTCTTTACTTAGATTTCAGTTTTTTTGTTGTTTGCTCTTAGCTTTGTATGATTTTCGTTTTTGCAAGTTTTTGTGGGTATTGTTGATACTTGTGCTTTTGAATTCTTTTGCTTCTAGTTTGTTTCCCTTTGTGTTTGTGAAGGTTTTGGTTATAGTTTTTCTTGTTTTGGATTAGTTTTGAGTAGTTTTTTTATACCCTTTTGTTGTTGTAATTCCTTGCTTTAATGGCTTCTTGTTCATGTTTTTCCCTTGTTTTTCTTGCTATTCAAGTTGTAATCATGTTGTGTGAGTAGTGTAGTAGCTTAGGAGAGATAATTGTCCCTTCTATAATCTTTACAATGCCAAGATGATATAATTTGTTCTCTCCAATCACCATTTATGCCTTGATTTGTGATTTCTCAAGCCTTATTGCTTTAGATTTGGCCACCCATTGTTTGTGAGGTGAGAGGTGCTTGATTTAACCCTTTGTAAGGGATTGTGAGATTTGACTTGGGAATTGGTTTGATTCTTGATTGTTCAATTCTAGTAAAAGCTTGAGGGGACTTAGGTTTGAACTTGGATTGAGAGGGTTAATTGACTTGGGAGATGATGTTAATCATATTTCCAAACCATGATTGCAATCACCCTTTTTGTTGGAGATGAACACACTCTTTGATTGTCATTTCCCTTAACTATAGAAGGTGACACTAGTTACTCCTAGGTGTTTTAGAGTAATTGTTTTCCCAAAGCTTATTTCAAGAGTTTGCATTAGCTAGTCTTAATTCAATTTCCCTCTTTCAAAGTATGTTTACTTGCCAAGCTAGTGTGTAGTTAGGATTTAGACACTTTTTTGTTACCTTCCTAGTGGATCGACCCCTTAGTTACTACTATACTTAGGTATAGTTAGTGGTATCGGATTATAAATTGTATTTTGAGAGCGTCCGGTTAGGCTTTAACTCAACGACCCTAGCCGAAGCCCTTCAATAAACATGCTTGAACAAAAATCCAAAGCTCGATTACTAACTGAGCCAAGCTCGAACACCTATGTGTTCGACTCATTAAGGCTCATGAATAACTTGTTTATAACTCAGTAAAAGCTCGTTTGATACTCGAAAAAAGCTTATTTTTAGTTAACCCAAAATCTTACTTAAATTAAAACAAAGTTATTTTTCATCTTAAATAAATTATTATTGTATCATAAGAATGGTGAAAGCCATAAGCTACCACGCACCAACTAGCAAGCAATGAAGCAACCTTGCTACTACTACTATTTTTATTTTTTTTTGTCCTTTTTAAGCAATATTTCATTACTATCATGAAGGAAATTATTGTAATAATTAGATTTTCATATTCAACAATTATAATAAAAAGTTGACTTTGTTTTTAGTAATAAATAATAAATATTTGCAAATTTATTAATTCCTATGAATAAGTGTTGAAAATTTGGTAAAGCTCCTCTGTATATAAAGGCTTGTTTATAGCTCGTTTACATTTGAGCTCGAGCTCGACATCGAAATGAGCAAGCCTAAAGCTTAACGAGCCAAGCTCGAACATGTAATTAAAAGAAAAGGCTCGTTCAAGCTCGGTCATACTCGAACAACTTTAAATCTTATCAAGCTTAGCTCAAACAGACAAATATTCGGCTCATCTCGGCTTGTTTGCAACTTTAAGTGCATTTACTATTTGGGGTAAAAAAAAACTGTGAATAATCTATTATAATGAAAGTTGTGTTAAAAGCGAAAATAGATTGAAGAGAGAATGTGTAAATGTGGAAAAGTAAGGGAAAGTAAGAGAAAGTGATAAATTCATCTTATTAAAAAAATGTCCAAAATTAAAATAAAGCACAATGCACAAATCATTATGGAACGGTCAAATGAGAAAAGTACATAAAACAATATGGAACGGAAATATTATGAAACATCTAAAAACACAGAAAGAGTAAGATTCATACTTGAAAAAAATTTATTGGATTTTTATTTAGTATAATGTAAAAAGATAATAAATGTATGTTGGAAATTTATTTTTTTTTGGGACGTAATCTAGATAATGATTGAAGAAAAAAATAATCAATTCGAGTCATTCTATAGAAAAGGTACAAAAATTTAGAGTTAAATATAGAAAATCTTCTAAACATTCCAAACATTTAAAATTTTCATTTTAGAAAACATTAAAAACAAAAGGGAACAGAGTGAGTGAAATCAAATCTTCAAAATTTTACTAATATATATTTAAAAGGAAAAAATGTATATGAATAATCCCAACTTTTATGCTATGTTACTCGGATTCTTCATTTTACCTCAAGTACTTGTGTCGGATCCTTGACTCTCCGAGATGGGTATGGACACTTGACACTCCATTTTGAGCTTAAATCATGGAAAATTTTCACAATTTACCCGAGTCCGCCACTTAGACCCATACCCGTGTCAGACACTACAGCATGATGTATCATCTAAATTCTACACCACCCAAATTAGATGCTACAGCACGATGGAATTACGCAAATTAGATGCTACAGCATGATGTATCATCTAAATTCTACACCAACCATAGTAATGTGTACTTTACACATTTATTCATCCCACTTTTTCCAGGATAATATTAGTTTTTTTCTATCTTTATTAATTGTGGGAACACGCAAATTAGATGCTACATCATGATGCATCATCTAAATTATACACCATCCATAATAATGTGCACTTTAAACATTTATTCATCCCACTTTTTTAAGGATAATATTAATTTTTTCCTATCGTTATTAATTGTGGGAACATTCATTAATTTTTTTTTTATTTCAAAATTCAGACTAAAATATAGGGGCTGTTGCTTTTTTTCCTTATTAATTTTTTTATGTCAAACACTTAGTATGTAGAAGAGAATTTTGAGAGATAAAATTTTTTTGAGAGAAAATAGAGATATATTTGTTTTCACACGTTAAATTGTAAATTTCGCATTTGATTGATTTTTTTGTTGTTCATGTGTTTTATTCTTGACATGATTTCAAACAAGAGAATTCTATATACTCCCTCTGTTCCACTAAATTCATGTCACTTTTACTCTACATGTTTGTCAATGTACAATTTACAAATGAAATATCTTTAATTATACATGAGTAAAAATTATAAAAATTAGATTTTAATAAACTACTTGTTAATACGATTCAAACAAGACCACACTTGACTATATTCATTCTTACATATTGACGATAATTTACAAGATTCTCACTACTAATGAACAATTCTCACTATTTATTATGACATGAATTTAGTGGAACGGAGGGAGTAATAAATATGATAAAAAAAAGTGTGCGGAAAAATTTATACTTGTAATTATTGCCCAAAAATTATACCAAAAAATCATTCAATTAACAAAACAATTGTCATATTGGTTCTTTGCTAATGATTATTTGTTCTGTTTGAATGTTCATGTTGCGTAATCATTCAATTTATAGAACATGTTCTTTGCTAATGAATATTTGTTTTGCTTAACGTCCATGTTCTATGGAATACATGTGTACCACGTAAGTGTTTGTGTTCTGCGTTGGTGTGCGTGTTCCATAGCAGTGTATGTATTTTATGACAGCTTACTTGTTCTATTAAAGGGGTTCATGTTCTATTTTCGGATACTTGTTCTTTGGTGATTTTGTGGTTGTTATTTGAACCTCTCACAATTTTTTTATGTTCTATGGTATTATGATCGTGTTCTATTTTCTATATCAATGTAAATGTTTATCCTTATATGTTCTTTCGTACGGATATTTGTTCTATGAACTACTTTCATATGTTCTTTTTTTTTACAAGTTGTTCTATAATATTTGGTAGCAAACTTTGTTCTGTGGACAACTTAACGTACATTATTGCTTCTTATTATTGTTCATTGATATTTGTTCTATGAAATACATTCAAATGCTTGAATGAATGAAGGATTAATAAACAACTCTAAAATAAAGTAATGTTAAAAAAAACAAATTAATTAAGCCATTGAATTTTGAAATTTTTAAAAATGTGTCAATCACCATATTAAATGTTTAAGATTGGTCCCACAAATTAAAATATATTTAGGAGGAGTGTTATATGACATGCAATTAATAAGGTGTCGAAATATTTTCAAGATAATTATACACCATGGTGTACCCAATAGAATATACATCATGATGTATAATTTACTAATTGTTATCAATTTCAAATGAAAAAATCCTCGCACTCCAGCACTTAATTTATGCACTCTATTTTTAAAAAAAAAAAATCCTCGCACTCCACCACTTAATTTATGCACTCTATTTTTTTTTTAAAAAAAAAAAAGAAGTCACTTTTTCTACCATTTCGATCTCTTAGTTTAATTTTATTTTTTTTATAAGATAAAGTAAACGGGAAAAAATGAGTAGAGCAGTCTTCTTTCAAGACTGTAACTTAGTCTATCAAAGTTCAAAAAGAAAGAGAATATTGCATCAAGGAAAGGATCAGCACATCGATTAGCTTCACGATATATGTGATGGCAGTCATAAAAATCAAAGGAGGTGGGTAAGCAATATCATCCATTAAGAGATGGATAGATTAGAGACTAGAGAAAGAACCACGGACTGTAAAAATTAGATAATACATGTGAGACGTACCTACACGGCCAAGACAGATAGTCTCAGTACCAAGGAGCAAGAAATCATTGGAATGTTCCATGCTAGCGATCACACCATTGCCTCTGAAGTGCTTCTTTACTGACTCTGTCATTGCCTTGTAATATTTTTTCGCAAGTTCAACTCTTCCTCCATATTCTTCTGCCATCATTTCCAACACCTGCCACCAACAAATGCTTTAGAAAAAACACATGCTAACCATTGCTTCTTCATACACACAGTAATTACTATTTCCTCTGTTAGTTTCTTTTTTTCCCCTTTGAATGCCCCTAAAATTCCGTGCCAAATTTGCAATAATAAACAATTAAAAATATTTCAATTGGCCAATTTTATTTTATTTTAATTTATTTTATTATGCATAATAGGGAATATTGTGGAAGAGATTCGATATAGACCTTACACACAATCTTATTAGACCTTATCAATTAAGGTATTCCATCTGTTCCTTGAAAAGAAGGACATTTACAATTTAGAAAAGAAATGTGAATAATAGCTTAATTGCAGTTCCGTTCAATTTTTAATTTCTTTCTTTTATAAACAATTAGTTTAAGCGCAATTTAGTTCCGTTTAGTTGTTTTCAATTAATATAAATAGGTCCTAAAAACGGTGCAAACAAAAAAACAACAAACCAAGTATAAGTTCGAGAGGAATAAATTGAATGTGAAAGTATTAAGAAACACAGATAGATACTTACATAAATGGCATCAATAATAACTCCATCAATTCCACAAGCCTCCAAGTGGGAGTACAATCCTTCATAAAATTCATGTGCCTTTTCGGGCTGGACCATCCCAACACCATTAATAATTTGGGCTTCTGGTAGGCCTGTGACATTGGGCCTTACCCCTCCCCAATAACCCATTAAAGCATGCCAAACATATACATGTTCCATTGTCTTAAATTCCTCCTTAATATCCCTTACAAAAGCTCCAAGTCCTGTATCAGGCAGATCATGTAACAATTTGTTTTTGCTCTTATAGTTCCTAAATTTGCATTTCTCTTCATACTTGATCAACCTACATGACATTTGATCGTCGTCGGATTTCCGAATAATCCTTTCTTCACCAGTGATCGGATCGCCGTCATGACGAACAGATTGCCACCCTTCATCAATAAGAAGGAAGCCGGGTGGAGTGCCGTTTTCAACGAGCCCCTTGATGCCCTCCAAAACACCTTGAGGCTCCACTTCGAGGTTAAATGCATGCCGTGTACACCACCCAAATCTGTCCACTATTCCTGGTGTAGTTTTCTCCTCCAACAACTTAAATGTACCTAAATAGGCTTGGACTTCCTTCATTGTATCTTTAACCAATTTAAATGGGTCATGCCCTGCCCTAATATAGAGGACATTTTCGAAGAAATAATCAACAACTTTTGTTGATCCACTTTCAACACACACATCTACATTATCATAACTACCTCGTTTTAACGAAGCCCTAAACGAACCTCCTAATATTGGGAGGATCACAACATAAGGTCGACCCAAGCTTTCATCCGCATCGAGGAGAAGAAATTGGGTCTCTCCCTCAAGATGTCTCCCATTGGACCCAGTCCAATGGGTTGTCCACCCTTCTTTGAACCTAAAGATACTCATGAATGGAATATCTTCGAGCTCACCTATGGAACAATGTTGTTCATCCATAGGTAACAATTCAAAAAAGACCATGAAAAGCCCTTCATAACCCGGCTTGTGATCAAATGTGACATTTTCTCCAACATCGGACAATATCACATGACCATTCACCTTCAAGTCATTCTCTTCTTGGGTAATCATTAAGCACGGGTCGCAACCAGTAGCATCAAACTCGGTTGAAGTTGAAGCCATAGTATGGATAATCTCGTGCTAGGATTGTGGGTTAATTTTATACAAGGATGTGCCAAAATGAAACAAATGAATTTGGTGTAGTTTGATGAGCTTGATAGTTGAAGTGGTGTTTGCCCCAATAAACTCCCAAGAGTCCCAAACAGCACTTTATTTTGTGGTATATTTTCCATGACATGATGCAAGGTCACTAGGATCAACTTGCTATAATTTATGTCACGGAGTATTATTTAATCATATGGGTTGTATATCACTTGTACTCAGTCGTCAAATAAAAATTAGTATGTGTTAGACTTTATAGTCAATACTCAATTGAGTAATATCTTATTGGCTAAATATTTTAGTTTACTTTGCCCAAAGTTAGATCAGCTTCGAAAGATTCAACTTATCTAGAAATTGCAAAATTAAAAATTAATTAAAGAGCGAGTGAGAGATTCATTAGGAAAACTAGTTTCCTAACCCATGCGATGAGGTTTATGCTCGGAAAGTTTCTACAAGTATTATTTCATTTATTTGTTTATTATTGTGGGCATACCAACATTCAAGGTTGTTAAAATCGTGATTCTAACTTAAAAAGAAAAAGACACGTTAAAATCATATCGTAGAATCGTAAGATTCTAAAACTTTTGCGAAAAAATAATGTTGTGTCACGCATTTTATAGATTGTTTAAATATTTTTCCTATTAAAAAACTTTCAAAAGTATTATTTAGCTATTTGGTCATTTAATTATACAATAAATCATTAAATACTCTTAAGATTAGAAGTGCTAGACCACTAATAATGCATTAAAGTTAAAGCACTGCTATTAGTTTCATTGTAGATGAGTTTGAGCGAACTATGAAAGCAAATTGGGTAAGTTTGATAAAAATTGTATGCAGTATTGAATATGTGAGAGAAAAAACAATATAAGAAAGGGTTATGCTAAATACAGCCCTTATGACTACATATAAGATATATAAATATGTTACTTAAAAAAGGAAATAAGTTGTAAATTCAAGACAAAATAATACATAATCGATGTAATAAATGATCAATTATTGTATATTATTTTTACTTTTAGCTTCTTATAATCAGCCCTTAGGGTACATTTAGCTTTTTTCCTATAAGAAAATGCATGACCCTTTATTTTAATAGAATTTTAAAGTTTAGTTAGAGTCGATAAGAATCGTAAAAATCGTAAGATTTTAATGATGATTTTAAGATTCTAATTAAGATTTTTAACTAATTAAAATTCTAGTTGCGGTTTTAATCGTTTCTCAATTAAGATTGTAAACCATAAGTTTTTAAGAGTTAAATCAAAATTTTAACAACCATGTCAATATTCACACTCTCGTCTATTTATGCACACTTTCTTTAATCTATTTACTTCCTCCATTTCATTAAGTTTTTATCACTTTTCTCATATGACATTTTATAAAATTCATATCACTTTTAATTTATTTTATTTTATATTAAGACACCTTATATCAATTTTATATTTTTGATGATTCATTATATGGGGGCTTATGAGCTTAACAACACAATCAAAGATAAGATAACATTAAGATAACACAAGCTTAAGGAAATTTTTAGTCAAAACAATGAGTTATTGTAAAAATTATTCGCTCCACGCAAGCACTTTTTATTTTTCACTAGTAGATCGAAAAAAGCTCATTTGCAACTGTTTTGAACCACAGTAAATGAGCCTGCAGCAAACTGCGGTTATGGCTAAAAACCACAACAAATACGGACTATGTTTGCGGTTTTTAGCCATAATCCAGCAAATATTGCTGCGGTTATGGCTAAAACCACAACAAATAGCCTATTTGCTGCGGTTTTTAGCAATGATCGCAACAAATAGTCATCTTTTATTAAAAAAATAATCCAATGTATAGCAACCCCGTATAATATATGCATATCCCCATATATATATACTGCAAGTATGCATATATTTAATATAGATTGTTATATATTGCAATTTTATACATATATACATGCTATCATCGATTATATCATTATTAAATGTAGAAAACAAACAAACTTATATATATATATATATATATATAATATATATATATATATATATATATATATATATATATATATATATAATATATATATATTATTTATTAGGTAATAATTACGTATATTACATTAAGTATACAATTAAATATTTAATAAGAAATTAAACCACTAAGACGTGAAAACTAAAAATAAAGCAGATTAATCACATGTCATATGACACGATCTATCACAGATAACACATTTTACTTGGTGTTGCACCACAAATTTACCTGCATAGGCATCAATAAAACGAGGTTAGAAAAAATCAAAAATTAAAAAAAATAGATTAAAAAAATAAAACGGGGAAAAAAAATCAACAATCCAAAACAAAAAAAAAACTACTGTGAAAACAATTAAGTAGGCTAATGGAACCATAAAAAATCAAAGAATCATGATCTAGAAAAAACCGAAAAAGTAAATAGAAAAAGAAAAACTGAATCAAAAAATGAAAATGAAAAGTAGAAAAACAAATAATTGAATACCAATCAAACAAATCAAAAACAAAAAGAAGAAGAATGGAACCAGAAAAATAAAACAAAAAGAACAAAAATTTAACCAGAAAAGAAAATTGAAAGCACATGCTAGAAAAATCCATAAAAAAGACAAAATAAAAAAATTCAAACAAAGAATCGAAAAACAAAAACAACAATTGAAAACGAATAAGTAGCAAACAAGAATCAAGGAAAATTTAACCCCAGAATTTTTTTTAAAAAAAACATGAAAAAACGAAAATTCAAACAAAAAACAAATCAACAAAAGTACCCAAAAAAACGAAGCAACGCAAAAGAAAAACAATTTGAGAATTCTGATGAAGAATGATTGTGAGCATCGGACCGACTGTGGGGCCTGTTGTAGCAAGTAAATTGGTCGATGACGTGGCCTGGCGACAATATTTCCCTAGCTTCTGGGTTGAGAGAGGGGTGGAGGCTTCCCGTCAATGCTACTTCGGGAGAGCTGACCTTCTATTGCACGTTGACTTGCTCTTTGCTTTCCTAGACCTCCTGGCTCAGAAATCTTGAGGGRCTGGCACCTGCACAAAGGAGAATAATCCTATTCGGATTATCTCCCCTCCGATGCTTAAGTAAGTATGGAGTTTAGGGAATAAAAAGTGCCAAGCTAGAGAGAGAAAGTAGTTGGGAGTTATGCAATAAATGGTATGAGAAATGTGTGTGTTTTCRTTGGTTTTTTMGGGTATTTATAGGTAATCCCTCAAAAACCAAGGAACCACTTGGATGGGTGACACTCGTCATCCATCCATGCTCCCGAGCGTTCCTTACTACTGTTTTAGCGTAGAAAKGTCGATTCTCCGTCCCGTTTTGGTTCGGATTAATAAAAACGGTGGCGTTTGCCATGTGGATCATTTTGACCCAATATTTGGAGGACACGTGGGCAGGGATTTTCCGTGCCACATCATTTGCCCCTCAAAGACCCAATAAATCGTTGGATTTATGGGGTGTTTGATCTTGATTTTACATTAATTTACATTGCGCAAATAAACCTTAAATCAGATAAAAACTAAGTTTTTTTTTTGCATTGGGAAGTGTGTCTTCGTGGGAGAAAGATGGCCAGGCCATGCATTTAATTTGCAGCATTGAAATTTGCCCAGCAGCCAAATCGCCAACTCCTTCTCCCGCTCAAAACTCCATCCTTCCACTCAAATTTCAAATTCAAGGGGAAGAGTAGGCACTGGACGGGGGTATATATATCCCCTGAAGGAGAGAGAGGAAGGACTTTTTCCTTCTTTCTCGCTAGAAATTCCTCTTTCTCTCGCACCTTTTTCCCCTTCTTCTCGCAAGTTTGCCAGCTTCCACAACAGTTTCTGCTCGCGGTTTCCAAGTTTCATCGTCGCAGTTCGCGGTAGTCTTCGTCGCAGTTCGCAGTTTTCAAAGTTTTCTTCTTCGATTCTTCGTCAACCGTCGCACATCAGTACTGTTCGCACCTTTTCTTACTTTGCACTTATTCTTTATTCTTTTTTATCAAAGTAATAAAGAGAAACGCAAGTTCTACGGACTCTTCGCCCAATAAGAATACAGTTGGGGGCTTGGAAGAGCCTAGTCCAACTTCGCCTGGCTCCAATTTAACTGKTTTTTCCTCCTCCCTTGATTTTTTGTACTCGCACCCCGTAGCTCCTCGTCCCATCCTTGACACTCTATCTATTCGTACCAGGATGCCTCGAGTTAAAACCACAACTACTAGGAGGCCAGAGAATCAGTTTTACGAGGACGAGCCGGACCAGCCAAGTACCTCTGGTCGCATTCCTGTATATATGGAGGATGCGAGTCCTGACTCTGCTGAAATAAGCGCAGAAGTTGATGTCGCTTTGCAGGAGAGAAGTGACTGCGAGACTCCCAAAAAGACTGCGAGGACCAAGGTTGAGAATAAGGACGAGGATGAGTATAATAAGGACCCCTTGGCCTGGATTGCCAAAAATAAATCCCAGGAGGTGGAGGAATCCTCTAAAGATGAAGACAAGGACAAGGGCAGTCCTTCGTCAACCATAGTGCGAAAGGCCTGGAGGGACGCACTCCTGCGGAACCAGCACATCTATGCTCCTCACATTGGCTTCGTCGCTCCTGATGTGAAGGACAAGTTTGTCGTTCCTACTGAGGGAACTGCGATCACCCAGACATCGGAGGACACCTTCGCAGTTTACAAGGCGGTGGTGGATCTGGGCCTTCGCTTTCCCCTTCATTCTTTTATTACCAATGTGTTGAAGGCCTATGGCATTGGCCTCGCACAACTGACACCCCAGTCCTGGTGTCATATTCTTGGCTACATGGTCGTTTGTAAAGTGAAAGGCTGGCAATGTAGAACTGATGTTTTCCTTCGTATGCATTTGATTTCCAAGAATAGCAGATGTCAGGCTGGTTGGTTCCAGCTCCAGCAAAAAGGGAAGTACATGACCTCGCTGGACAAACCCAATAAGGTGTACAACTGGAAGAATGATTTCTTCCTTGTGCACACAGAAGAGACTGCCCTTGCGAGGATCCTTTCCTCGTGGACCTCGCACCAGAATACATACAACGAGAGAGAGTTAGGGGCGAGGACCCCGGTAATAAACCAACAGTTAGAGTATTTCGAGACTGTTCAGCATGAATTTAGGACTTTAGCCCAAAAGCCCACGGTCCRCAAGAACTGGCTGCCAACACTCGAATGCTTTTGCAATATTGACTTCGTGCGAGCCTTTGAGCTCGCAGGTGGTCGTTGCCTTTCGCGAGMAGAAAGAGGTAGACTTTTGACTTGTAAATTATGCTTCTTGTTTGAATTTTTCTAACCAAGGGTTTCCTCTCGCAGAAGCTTCCTTTGCTAAACTGCCTATCCGATTGAACAGAACCATGGCAAGCGAGGAATTTCAAGCTCTCGCCGCTGAATGGAGGTTGAAGGCATTGGCTGACAAAAACGCTGCTCATCGGGTAAGTGTTAGCTCTCGCACTTCAATTACTTTCCTTCGCATAGACTGGATCGTCAACTGCGAAGGCTGTATAATATATGCTTCGCATGAGCACTTGCTCAAATGCAAATCATCAGGCAGTCTTCTGCTTTTTCTGGCGAGATGGCTTACTTGTGTTCTTTTTTCTGTTTTTGCAGAAGTTGAAGAAACCTTCCGACATCTTGAAGGCTGGGAAGACCAACACAGCCAAGAAGGAGCAGCCTTCAAAGCCTACTTCCAACAAGCCTCCACAATATCAAGTCCTCAAAAGGACATCTACCTCGCGAGGCGAGGATAAAGATAAAACTCCCTCGCGAGGCGAGGGGAAAGATAAAACCAAAACTCCCTCGCGAGGGGAAGAGAGAACACCTTCCTCGCAGGGCGAGAGGAGGGAAGTACCAAAACATTCCTCGCGAAGCGAGGAGAAAAGTAAATCAAAACACTCTTCGCGGAGCGAGGAGAGGAGACCATAGCATAAATCTTTCTCGCCATCAGCGAGGAAGCCCAAGACGCCCAGGGAGCCTGCGAAGCCTGGCGTCAGAATAAATGAGCCTACCGAGGCCCACAAGAGGAAGAGCAGCACCGAAGAGCCTGGCAAAGGCAAAGGCATTAAGGTGCCAAAAGTCAAGCTGAAGCTTCCCCGACAAACACCACCAACTCCCCCTCCGACTAAGGGGGATTCATCGCATTCTGCTCAGGTGGGCGAGAAGAGAACTCCTTCGCCTTCTGCTCCTGAGCCAGCTGCCAAGAGACATCATACTGTAGGTACAAGTCATCTTCCTCGCAGTTCAATTGGGTCCCAATGCTCATCCACTGAGGTTCGCATCTTCAACAAGTTTGGCCAGACCCAGCTTTGTTTAGACCGGCGAACCCAAGTGGTCGAGTCATCTGAGGTGACATATGAAAGGAGATCAAGTCTTCGCCATGATTCTCCTCTTCCCTGGCCTCGCCATCCTGATCCTCATGTTGGTCTGACTGATACCTTCCGTATGTGCCAGGTGATGTAGTTGATGATGAATTCCTCGCACACGGGAAGAAGACCTCGTCGATGTCCCTGAAATGGGCGAGTCAATCAAGGACAGAAACCTCCTTCGCCAGTCCACTGCAGAAGAACTGGGGAGCTTCGCCAGGAGCTGAGGCTCTTAAATCTTCCCACCTAAATTCACCTATGTGGGGGACCTCGACCAAATCAACTTCGAGGAGCTGCTGGCCAACCCCAATGTCGAGCCCCATAATCTCCACTCCTCTCGAGAGGCTAGAACCACAAGGTCCACGTCGCTGAGGTCGATGACAACATTGTCCAAGGCTTGGACAAGTTCGTTGCGAAGAAACATCCTTCGCTGGTTTCTGCCCTCTCTGCTGAAGCCAAAGAGGATAGAGGTGGTTGAGGTGGATGATGTGGACCACTATTTCGCTCCGCAAATTTGGATCTGACAAAAAGAAGAATAGTAGGCGATGGTCCACTTGCGACGAAGGAGTACAAGGACAGCCTCGCAGGAATCGAGGTTGGTCTTGTAGCAGGGCGATGAGTGGACTCGCCGATGTAAGTTTCTTTCTTTTTTTCCACTTGAAATTTTTTACAAGTATAGTTTTCGCATACTTTTAACTACTGCTTGCACACTTTTTCAGGTGATGGTGCGGCTGGATGGCATTGCGAAGGCCATGCGAAAGGCCAATCGCAGAGGCCAAGCCAAGGAGGTGTTGTACCAGGAGTCTATAGAGTACCTCATGCAGCAGACTTAGCTATCAAGGTCGATGATGCTGAGGCGACCTATACTCTTGGTCACAGCCTCAATGCGGTGAAGGCAGCCTACCGCAAGTCACTTGAAGGCTAACCACTTCCTGCTCACAATCATAATGATTGGCCAACATGTGCCAAGTCTGCAGAAGAAGGAGGAGGAAAGAGTCAACAAAGTTGTCGCAGAGCGAACTGAGCAAGAGGTGACTTGTGAAGCTTGCTGAAGCCATGCCACAGGTTGAGAAGGAGGCATTGGCGAGGGCTGACGCTAAGTGCGAGATGAGCTGCTCAATCTCGCTTTATTGCTGAGGAGCAAGAGAAGGAGCTCGCAACTCTGAAGGAGAATCAGAAGAATGAAGTTCGCTGAGGCTAAGAACAACAGGCATCGAGGGAGATGCGAAGCACTGGTTGAGAAGGCTTGGCATTCTTCCCTGCGAAGAAGACTTATCCCTTCGGCGTTCTAGAGGAAAGGCTGGACTACGTCGAGCAAGTGGAAATCGTCCAAAACTGCCTGACACTCCAGAGCATCCAAGGCCTCCTTGCCAGAAAAAGGACTTCATGTTTGAATACAAGGACCAAGAGCACTCTACTGACTCTGCCTTCTGATGGTTCTTCTTCCAGCGGCGAGGATGAGGCTAGCAAAATGCGAGCACAGTAGTGACGAGGAGGAGGAAGCAAAGCTGATATGTCGACGTCGCCAAAGATGGTGATGACTATGCTGATCAGGATGAGCACGTCGACATTGAAAATATGAACGATGCGGATGATGCTGAGGTTCGCATCAGATGAGCTTCCTCGCCTCACAGCCTGAGATGATTAGGAGCGTCATCGGTGTTTACAATGGCAAAACATTCAACCAGGTTGAAAGCCTCCGCAGATGATTTGATCTCCTCGCCTTCAAGGTTTATCCCTCTCAAGTGAAGAGTTGTCTTCCAATTGGGAAGCTTTTAGAAATCAGTCATCAGATGGCCTCTTCTCGCTCGCTTTGTTCAGCCCAACCAGGCAGTATTTTGTTGGACTCTTGTTGTATCCTTAGATAATTTGTACAAGTGTAGGCCCCGCATAGATCTTTTGTCTAGAAAGCTTTGTAATCCACTCTCCATCAATCTAATATAAGCCTTCTGCTAGTAGAAATACAAGTCTTGTGTCTCGCAGTGTTGCTCCACTTTTGCATAATTTTAATTTTGCTTTCTAAGTCCCATTAGTCTCATACGTCGCAGTTTTTCTCTTCGGTACTTAGCCTTCGCACTTTAAGTCCACCTGCCCGTGTAGTCATGGGTCACCATTGGTCGCATGGGCCTACACCAAACCAAATGGTGCGAACAACATCCTTGAGGCCTAGTTTAACCTCGTACTTGTGGGAAATGTCCAAGTTTATAGATTCTAAAGAATTGATTGACTTGAGCCTAGTAGTGGGGTCAAGTCAATCAATCATACTGATTGCCTTAAACTTGGAGATTGAGTCAAGACGTAGCGTTTCACACTTCGCGGATCACAACCTTGAACAAGTTTTCCAACATTTATGCGAGCCAATCTCCACGTTTTACAAAACGGTAAGCTCGCACGTCGCAGTTTGCCCTGATAGACAGATTTGTGCGAGCCAATTTCCATCGTTTTACAAAACGGTAAGCTCGCACGTCGCAGCTTGCCTGGTAGACAGTTTGTGCGAGTCAATTTCCATCATTTTTACAAACGTAAGCTCGCATGTCGCAGCTTGCCCTTGTAGACAGATTTATGCGAGTCAATTTCCATCATTTTTAGAAACGGTAAGTCTCGCACGCGCAGCTTGCCTTGTAGACATTTGTGCGAGTCCAATTTCCATCGTTTTTAACAAACGTAAGCTCGCACGTCGTAGCTTGCCTTGTAGAACAAATTTGTGCGAGTCAATTCATCGTTTTTACAAAACGGTAGCTCGCGCGTCGCAGTTTGGCTGTTAGGCAGCTGCGAGTCCAGGGTATAGCCTTCTTTCTTTATGTGAACTTTGTCGAGGTCTTGTCTTATGCTTTTTGGAAATCAGCAAACTTTACGTTTCGCCCATCGTGTGGGTCACTTGCCTTGTGTGACTGGGTGCGAGGCCATTTTTGTCAATTTACAAACGGTAACTCGCACTTCGCGCATTCCTTTAGGTCATTTGCCCTTGGTGACTTGGTGCGAGGCCATTTTTGTCAATTTACAAAACGGTAAGCTCGCACCTCGCACCCTTTGAGGGTCATTCCTTATGCGATCAAGTCTGATCTAAGATGCGAGCTGATTTCCATTGTTTTACAAACGGAAAGCATGCACGTCGCTTTTTCGGCTTTTTGCTCGTCGCGCTATCAATCTAGGGAAATTGTTCCCTTCACAGGTTGGGTCATTGCCCCTTGGCTGCTTTGCCACTCCTAAAAACTTCTAAGTGTATGACTTAGGCATTATTAGGTTAATTTAACAGAAAATGGATCTGTTTAATCTCATTTTGAGACACTATGGACGTAATTTATTCGTTTTTGAATTTTACGTATTTCCCATGGAGGGGAGTTGCCCCTCTGTGAATAACTCCGAGTTTGAAGTTCTAAGTATTGAGGCTTTCATTCAATCTAGATTCTTCAAAAGTTTTTACAAGTTTTGAGCGCCTTCAGGTCGACTCAACTTGTATGCGAGCGCCACGCTTGGCAACTCGACTTAGGGTGAGCGCCTTCAGGTCGACTCAAATATGTTTGCTTAAACATAGAATTTTCTAAATTGTCGGTATTCATGGGTGAGTAAGTCATTGCCCAGTCCATCTTTCAACTTGTAGGTTCATCCCTTAGCACCACACAGATTCTATACGGGCCTTCCCAATTCGGAGTCAACTTTCCATCCTCCTTTACCCTTCCCGTAGATTCCATCTTTCTCAACACAAGGTCTCCCAATTGGAGAGGCCTATGGTTGACACGTTTGTTGTATTCTCGGGACATCCTTAACTTGTAAATCTGTTGGCGGAGAAGAGCGTTGCCCCGGATTTCTGGAATTAGATCAAGATTGCACTTCATGGCTTCCCAGTTTCCTTCTTCGGTACATCATAACCCGAGCGTTGGTTCATACTCTCAATGGCAAACGGCATCCGAGCCAAAGACAAGTGCAAATGGAGTTTCCCCCGTGGAGTTCTTCACCGTCGTCCGGATTGACATAGCACGTTGTGAAAGTTCATCAACCCACAGTCCTTAGCATTGTCTAGCTTCTTCTTCAACCCATTATGATGATTTTGTTGAAGGATTCAACTTGTCCATTGGCTTGTGGTGTGCTACCAAAGCAAAGTGGGCAGTGATCCTTGATCTGATAGCCAGTTGGTGAGAATGTTGGATCAATTGAGGGTCGTTGTCGAAGACGATGGATTGAGGGCACCATACCGTGTGTTAATGTTCCTGGTCAAAAATCCTTGCACATCTGGTATTTTGATATTCCTCATTGGTTCGCTTCTACCCATTTGGTAAAGTAGTCCACCGCCACAAATTAAAAATTTCTTCTGCCCCGGCGCTTGCGGAAAGGTTCAAGGATGTCTACCACCCACTTGGCAAACGGCAGAGGTGATAGACATGAGATAGCTGTTTGCCGGTCGTTGATGAATATGAGCATGGATTTGGCCACTTGTGGCATTTCTTAACCAAGTTGCGGCATCTTCTCTCATGTAGGCCAATAATATCCCGTCCGAGGGTCTTCATCGACCAATGACCTGGCCCAATATGTGAGCCACACTGGCCTTAGAGGATGTCTCCAACACTCTGCCCCTTTCTCTGGGTAATGCGTTTAGCAAAGGGTGAGAGAATGATTTTCTTGTAGAGCCTGACCCCTTCAATATACGAACCACGTATCTCGCCGCGTTCACATACTTAGCCTTTTTGGTCAAGAGGTAGGATTCCCGTTTGCTTGATATTCAATAACTCATCCATCCAAGTGCTTTCTCGGTTGACTGTAATGGACGCTCGGCCTAGCTCGTCTATGCTTCGTTGATCGTAAACTTACCCAAAAACAGATCTGGAGAGTTCCTGTAGCCGAGCTACCAACGTTTGGATAAGGCATCGCCTGGTTGTCTCCGACCTAAGGACTTGCCACTAGGTGAAAACGTATCCAGCCCTTCGACTGTTCCTTCTTACCATCTCCAAGTATTGACCATTTGTTTTCATCTCGGGCCTCATACTCCACCATTTAAACTGACTTACCACCAACGTTGCGGAATCCACATAGCATCCATATTTTTCGTGCACTCAGCCGGCTTTATACATCCGAACTCGGCCACACACCCTCATACATCAGGCTTCGTTGTTTGGAACGTCTAGAAATTTGAACTCATGGCATAACTCGGCGATCTCCTCTGCGATCGTGAACAAGATGTGCCCTACAGCCATTTGGGTAGACTGACCAGTTACAAAATGGTCATACGTGCTTGACGTTACAACTCGGGGGAGGCCTCGTCATATTCACGATAAATCCACCAGGCTTGCCCCTTTATAGCCTTCGTGGTTCAAAATCTAAATTGAATCTCGTTTCAATGCTTATTTGCCCACTTAAGCATCCTCCCAGAAGACTCCAGCTAGTCAAGTTGCTGATTGGTTGGTCAGTGTAAAACAATCGATCCTATTGCTGCGAAGTAAAGCGAACGAAGCTCTTTGCTTAGCCATCATAAGTGCAAAACCAAATTTTCAGAAGTGCGTCTAAGCGCATTTTCTGCCCCTTGTAGTACGTGACTCAACAAAGTAGAACCGACAGCTGAAATCCTTCCCTTTCGGCCACCAGCAGCGACAGAGCATGTTCGACACCCGACAAATACATGTAACAAGGTCTCACCTTCCATGGGGCTCACCAACCTAGGAAGAGTGTGTACGTGTTCTTCACTCGACAAAGGCGCTCATGCTCTGCCTCACATTGCGAACTGCTCGTTTGATCGTCTAAAGAAATATTGACATTTATCTCCAGACTTGAGAAGAAACATGCAAGCACGTCAACACCCGGCGCCTCAGCCTCTCTGGAACTATCCTTTACTTCCGTGGTAGATTGCAATGTCCAGGCCGGCTTTGACTTTGTCAGGGGTTACTTCAATACCCTTTCGCCACCAAGAAACCCAAAAAAATTTGCCCAGAAGTTACCCCAAGACGACTTCTTCCTTCGGATTTAATTTCAATACCAAAGTGTCGTAGTGTGTCGAATGTCTCTCGTAGGTCCCTGGCATTG
>SNQN01007583.1:21372-32787 GCA_008642245.1 Bassia scoparia | reverse complement strand
AAACAGATAGTTAGGAGAGTGAAATTGAAATCCGCCGTGCAAATTGCGATTTAACATAGGAAATCAAGAAAATGTTTAGAATGACAATACTTGAAATCAAATTGAAAGAAAGAAATAAGAGGTGAGTTCACATGTAATGATGTCTAATAGTCTATGGAAGCATTACATGATCAAGTGAACAAGACCTAAGCCAAAATCAATAGAAATAGAGAAAAAAGAAAGAGAGAGCTTCTCATGAGTCGTCGCCTCATAGTATCAACATGCGTGTCGACACAATCCGCGCGATCTTTGAAGGCCTTGATTAGCTCTTGATCTGAATGTGTTTTGAGTGTGGTATGAATTCAAAGAGTTCTTGAGATTTGTAAGAAGGGAGAGTATGGACGAGAGAAGAGAGAGGAGAGGATAGAGAGAGAGAGAGAGAGAGAGAGATGAGAGAGAAGTGAGAGAGAGAATGCTAAGGTAATGGAGGTGCTGGACTGCCAAATAAGGTGGGTCGCTGCTATATTTTATAGGAAAATCAAAAAAAAAGGGGGGAAGCAAGAAAATAGGGCACAATTAACGCCTCGGCGTATTAGCAAAACTAGGTCAATGCGCCTCAACCAATTTCCGTAGTGACTTTGCTATTCGTTTGCCTCTTTTGAGATGGCGTATAAAATAAAATCGAAATAAATAACACTATTGATTTAGTGTTTGAACCTGCGACATTTTTGAACACAAAATAACTAATTATTTGGGATATATTCGTTTGTGGGCTCACATCTCGGGTCGCGGTCGTTTCGAAGCTCCCAATGAGCCGTTGGCTCAGTGCCTTTTTTGCTCGAAATCATAACTAATTTTCCACAACTCAAAAATTATCAAACAAATCACTAAAATCCTTGTAGTAAAAATTAGTGTGGTATCTAAATTATGAATTTGAATTTTTTCAATAATTAATTAATTAAATCACAAATGAATTAAATATAGAAAATCTCGAGAAAATTGCAAAAAAATGCTTATGTAATATTCAAGAAAAGTTCGAAAAATTCTAGAATAAATTCTAATAAAAAGATAAAATTCATTTTGAAATAAAAATTATTTAAGAGTGCTTGGGGCAAGAAAAGATGCCTCGTCTTTGCCAAATCATAGATTCTAGACATGTTAAGGCAGTTGTTCTTTAGAATGAGATGTTGCCAAATTTCATTGTGGTAATGGTTTTTTTATCACTTTTGAGGTTAGGAGGGAAAAATGTAGTTATCATAAGAACAAAATACACTATAATACATATTGATACCTAATAAACTCTACTGTATAGACTAAACTATTTAAATATCACAAAAAATTACAAAATATGAATCCAAACAAACTTATCTTTCAGCTATCTTCTATAGTATGACCAAACTTCAATATTATTGTTTACACTCTGTGAAACAAATAAAAAAAATTAGTAAAAAACAATAATTAAAAGCAAAACAAAAATATAATAAAAAAATCATATAGCGCTGAAAAAATCACAATAATGAACTGATGTGTATTTCACTTGCCCAAAAATTGAAACCACAACGCACAAGTCACAAACTGACAACTTCCATCCCACGACTTGAACCTGTTGCCCCAACTCACTCTCTACTCGCCGCCGACCATGCTACTCATTGCCGACCAGGCTTAGCTCACGATCATCCCTCCGCCGGACAACAACTTGCAATAAAAATTTACTTCATCCAACACATACAAAAACAAAAAATAAGATAAAAAAGCAGAAAAAATTAAGATGAATCAAAACAGAAAATCAAATGAAATAAGAAAAAGCACGTAACACAAATCAGAAAAATCATGTAGACAAACACTCAAGATAAAAAATAATAAAAACCTAAAAAAAAATGGGAGACCCGAAGATGAACAGCTCCAAAGCCAAAAAAAATAATTCTCTGGCAGAACAACCTAGAAGACGACCAAATATGCACCGTCCGACTTGCTCTCATTGCCGCCGACATATGCTGATTTGCTCATTTTTCCAAAGAGAGTTTTGAAATAAGATTAGATCTAAAAAATAAGTCAAATAAAAATTGAGTAAAAATGATCGAAGTGAGGGAAAGAAATGGAGAGAATAAATTAAAGGGAAAGTGAAGCGAGAGGGAATGAGAAGGAGATTGAGACATGGATATATTAAAGGGCAATGAAAGAGTAGTACTAGACAATGGAACTGTTATATGTAAAATAGATCCATTCCTATTGAGACTAGACCCAAATAAAAAATATAAGTACAAGTAATCAACCTTTAGACCAAATAAAAAAGGGGAATCTATAAAATACCCTCATATTTTTGCTTTTCAAAGTCTAGTAAATTTTGTCTATTAAATCCTTCAACTTAAATTAGTGCATGTAAATAAACTTTAATGCTCAAGTTTAACAACACATATGTAATATAAAATGTATAAAATAAAAAATAAAAAAAAGCAAAACCCATACGGGCCACACACACCACCATTCAACCATCAGACGTGCCCACCACTCCAATATCATTAGACCGCGACACTACTCTCGGCGACAAAATACTGACCACCAACACCACCTCAGAACCCACCAGGTCCGATATCTACAACTCCAGATTTGAATGGCCCTAACATTCGGAACCACCACGAATTGCGCACTACTGATAGAAATATGAATTTCTTATTTATGGAAATATGAGATGTTAATTATTCTTTTTATTACCGTATTTGATATTGTGTATTACTAAATTAACCCTAGAAATTTATATATTCGATTATTATCAAAAAACGACCGCCCCAAATTAAAAATATTCCTTTATTGGATCTAACGAGTAGTTAACTGCCTTCGATTATTCTCCGCCCATTCATTTCTTACTGATATTCTTCTTCTTTCTTTTTACTCGTCAATTCTCTTCTTCGACAGTATCTTGCTCAATCATATTTCTGCACATGTGAGCAAAAACTCACCCACTATAGCGACACTAATCGTGGTACCAAATAATCCGTTCAATCAAAAAATTTTACCGTTCACTGGTAAAAGCTTCCTGTTAGCGGGTAACAGAATACGAAAATTGGTCTACCATCTTTACAGCTCATGATCGTTATTGCGTTATAGTAAATCAATACACATCGAAGCCAATCCGATGCAAAGCAAAAGATCGCTTATTCTGATCTCTACCATTGTATATAGTAGTGATATAAAAGGCAAAATTGGTACATTTTACGCCTTATATATCATATCCGTCAAGATGTACGACACGATTTTACTAAGGAACCTCTCTAAAATCATATTTGTAATGCACGATGATCAAGCAATGATTACAGTGGCTCGGAATAGAACATTTCCCTTTCATAAACAATATCGGTATACGAACTTAACAGCTTATTTCCAATTCTACTCATACATCGACTTGAGCATTTGATGAGTCAGTCCTAGTGTATCAAGTACTGACAAGGTTAAAGTACTTGGCAGATTGTTTAAAAGAACTGACGGATAAGAGTCTCTTCCGACAACCTTAGGCACTGCAGTAGTGAAAGGATATCTGGACAGTAAAGGCATTCCGAGTACCTATTTCGTCATCATCTAAAGCCTCTCCTACCGTGATGAGTACGATCCATCTCGACATCGGACAATCGAAAGGCGCTGATTGTTACTTTCATGGACCATGAGAGATCACTCATTCACTTTACGCCTAGTCAATTGCAACTAACTCGGCCCTCCCCTCGCTTTGGCTTCCCCGTGTCTGCTCAGGGTTCTCACAATCCGGTGTGAGTCTAGTCGAAAGCACTACTAACGGGCGTCATACAACGCGTGGATTTAGGGAACACCGCAGAACCACAGCGAGACAGCATGTAATCCAGTGGCACAGCAACACACTGCGCTCTCACAGGCAGCACACAACAGAAAGGTGCTGTTCCGTCTTGGCTTCTGGCCCTCAGGAGCCATACCCAATTGCAGCTGGTGGCAGTCCACGCCACCTGCCATATCCAATTTCCAAAGCCGCAGGGCCCACTGCCAGTCAGCCCACCGCAACGCAACGCAAGCCAAGTATTTGGAGTGCTCCTCAGTGCTTATAGCCCTTCAAACATCCTGTTCCTTGTATAGGACGTGGTCGCGCCCCAGCTATAGCGGCTGCACTGCGGCTGTGGAAAATCGAGTGCTTTTGCGGGGCTTGAGCCACGACACCCCAAATGAGTGCGTTGGGGTAGTTTCGAATGAGGGATGCGCCACCTTTTTTATGTTAAAACGTTATCACGGACGCCTCGAGGAAACTGCCAAAACAATGCACCCAATAAGTAACCAGCGTGTGGTGACATGACGAATCAGATTGTAACCCAGATTCGCCCGCATTACCGGCCCTCTATGGTATTCTCATTGTAATTTCATTAAACACGATTATTGGATGCACACAACTTCGTTTAACCTAAGAGCTTCTAACCCAGATCTAATGAATATTGTGTTACTATTACAAAAGCACTACCTAATCAGAAAGTGGACATTTGTATAATCATGTTAAAAACGTGCCTAAAACAGGCTTCCAAGTAGATTCGATAAAGTGATTCCACATAACCGAATTTTTAGCTAAAACATAATACAAGAGTATACATAATGACAATATGCAATTATAGAATTAGCTATCTCAAAGTAATGCCAAAACTCGTCTACTAGATCTGCAAAAAACAAAAGTTTTGAAAACACATGAAAAGATCCATGGCTGATCGCACAGAAAAGTCAAAAAAACAATTGTTAGTCAATGATGAACGCAAGCGCAACTGATTTCGCCTTCAATTGCTATATCAAATAAAGAAGTTATATTTGACAATGGAGATAATAATAAGTGCAAGAAAAAAAAGAATGAAAAGATCGAATACAATGAAAACAATGAAACGTAAAAAACCTGAACCATATTATCAGAACGATTAAAATGATTCACAGTGTAATGTATAAAAACTAATAACAATGGTATAAGAAAAAGAAAGTAAAAATAGATAATCAGACAACACTTGTTATATGTTTGATCAAGAAATCCATACAAACATGCTAGATATCTTGCCTTTTGTCTTATCTTGGATAGCGATACGAGATAAGTCTCCTCCTTCTTCCTCCATGTATATTCTTATTCATGGTCTTGTATATACTTTCTCCATCACCYTTAATCTTGCTAATTAAAGACCTATTAATTGATTATCACGCCTAATAAGATAATTATGTACAAATGGTTTAGGATCCTTGAATCTTGACCTAATTCAAAGCGACAACAATTAATAGTCTTACATGCATTAATCCACTTGCCTAGTAACAACTAAGGATCAATACGGACATATATGTTGTTTAATATTACAATTGGTGAATTTGCAATGAGACCTAGTAGAGGCCGTTAGATGCGGGGGGGTGTTGTGCACTAATTCGCACTTACCCTCGTCCCCTAATCCAAACCTTTGGTGCACTACTAGACATGAAATCTTTCGCCTTGCTTTATGCAATTATAGGCAAGGCTTAAAACGGCTTCCGCAGCTTCCCGAAAGAAGTGCGGTGGCGACTTTCTCTATTCAATTTCGAGTTTCAATGACCCTCAATGTCAAGCATGCTCACACTATGCAAAATAGCAAGAAGTAAATTCTTCGCAATACAATGTCTCAACCAAGGTTGTACCCCGCGGGGCAGAGGGATCGGACCCAGTCCGGCCCGGTGACACCCCATGCCCGTACAGCCATGTATAAATTAAATGTAAGGAGTATGATTATTTATTTGGTTATTCATAAATGAATTCATTAATTATGAGGTGTGGACTAAATGATATATCCACACCTCATATGTGATTTTTTTATTTTTTTTATTTTGAGACCGGTTATATCTATTAACCGGTTTCTTATATGGATGAAAGAGACCGCATCTAACATCAAAACTGGTCTCTTAATGTCTAATTAAAGACACCGATTATCTAAGAAAATCGGCCTCTTTGATAAATTAAAGAGACTGCAAAAAATAATCGGCTTCTTTATCTAAGAGTCCTGTGAGCTTGAGACCGATTGTTATGCGGTCTCTTTGTCCTTTTTTAACCGATCTCTTCGCCCTTTTTTGTAGTAGTGATTAGTAAACAATCATAAAACAAATCTGAATAACCACAAATCAAATTCAAAATAATTAAAAGAAGAAAAGAGCAMAATTAATTCATGAATTGAGCAACAAATTGTATCAATTATTATCCTCAATAATCACACCAACACAAACGAGATTCTAAAGAAAGAAGAAAATGATGCGCCGCAATGCAAACATGGTATCAAATCTCGACGGCATCAATTCGTAATGGCCGTGTTGATGTGGATTTCGACTTTGGTGTTACGATATTTAGCGATTCTTCACACTAGTTTCAAATACTCCGAGATTTGAACTGATACAACCGCTACGCTTCGAAAATTGCTCGATTTAAGCGTTATATCTCGTCGATTTTATACAATTTTTAGGTGAACAGCCTCATTGTCACATCTGTTTTCCGTCGTGAAAGTGAAGTTACAGAGAGATGAGAAGATTGAAAGCAGGGAGCAGCAAGCTGAGAAGACACATAAAGGGGAGATGAGAGTAGTGAAAGAAAAAAGAGGAATAAAGGATTAATTAATATAATAAATAAATGTTTCTTTCAAATAACTATGCACTACAACTGTCACCAACTCACTATATACCCTCTACTTTACTCTTTTTTTTACTTCATTTCCGTTTCTCAAAAATCATTCCTCACCTTGTTTTTCGAAAACTGAGGCAAAATTGGGTGAGTAATGAGGTGTGTTGATGGAACCAAAAAAAAATAAAGTGATTGAATGTAGGTGGGTGTTATGAATTTTTATAAAATAATGTAGAAAAAATGAGTATTGTTAATCATTGTCCCCACATACAAGAAGAAAATGAGTATTTAATTGATCTCTCATTAAAATTGAAAGAAAGCAAAATGAGGCAATTATGTAAAATTCCCTAAAAAGGAATCTAAGGCAATATTCTAAGAAACGAAAAAGTACTTTTTTGCTTTTTAAACCTCACAACCCATGTGACCTCTTTTTTTGTTTTTTTTTTACAGTACTTAATAATAAAAATGTTTGATAGAGTATATATTATATTCAGGCTGAACCATCAGTTTAAGCTTTTGGTTGAGATGACCCGATTAAGAATGGTATCAGAGAGCTAGCTGTACACAGTCATGAGCTTTCGATCTCAACACTCCCTTCCCTTCTAAATGGAATTAATTCGCGGCCATGTATGAGTGAGTTTTCTGCTAGTCCACTATTCAAGCCCAAAGGCCTATCAGTGAGGGGGAGTGATAAGTACGTATATATATATTCCCCGGGCCTCAACATAGCTAAGCTTTTGGTTGAGATGGTCCGATAAGTTTTCTACAAAACACTCCATGTTTTCTTTTATCTACAAAATGCCCCTCGAGTTTTGTTACCTCATAACATGAAGATAGTGATAATATCTCATATTTTCAGTCCCTAATATTAGTCTTAATAAGTCTTATCTTAGTTATTTTATGATATTATTTTTATTTTTTAACTTTATCTTATAGTATTATATTAGTGTTATGCTATTTTTATTATAATTGATACTTAATAATATTTGTATGTTTTTGGTAGGAATAAAGGAAAAAATATGCCTTACAAGTGAAGAAAAAAGAAAGTGACAATAATATTAGTATCGACAAGCAAAACTCACCTACAAATGCAAAAACACATAATAATCTCTACTATATAAGGGAAGGGGGAGGAAGATGGTCGCCCCCTCTTAAAGACTTAATTATCCATTAATGGATGTAAAGTCTAAATTGCCTTACTTAGAATATGAAATCTCTTTTAGTTTTTGTAATGTATATTATAAGCCATAAAAAAACGGTTATGATTAATAAAAACATATTACATTGACTAATTTATCCCATAAATAGAAATGAAAAAGGTTTAATAATAGTATGATTATAATTCAAATAAAAAATTTATTATTACTTTTTAATTACCTAACTAAATTTTCCCATTACACTTAATTATTAAAAATTATTTTTTGAAAAAAAATAGATAATAAGTAAAAATTCTTATCAAAACTTTAATTCATAATCGACTCAATAATCAAATATTATTTATATAACATTTGCGTATTGTTGTGTAAGTCAACAATTATTAAGAACAACATTATATTTGAATATCTTTGTCTATACATATTAACTCTGAACCTTTATTTTGACTATATAGAGATAAAAAGAAAAAAATACATCAAATTTGCAAATCATAATAACTTACTGTCATTGTGTTATTTGCATAATGCTCCCAACGTAAACTGCAAAGTTTTTTTTCTTATTGTAAATTAGTTTAATTAATATTTTTAAATGAACGCACGCATCGGTGCTTAATAGTGCTGTAATAAATAAGTAAATGAGAAGAAGGCAAGTAGAAGGATAAAGCTTGAAAGGAAGAACAAAGATAGACGCCAATTCGCAATAATACAGCAACAATAATGCATCGATATACAAACGATATGATATCCAACTCATCCAAATATCAGGATCCGAAGCATAGATTATATGACCCATATAGTAGTGACACAAAATACATCAATCGATCGGATGAGAGAATTGGAAGTTTAAGGTTCGATCGGGTTTTCGATTGTAAGGCATGTGAAGAGGAAATACCATGAAGGGAAGTCTGTGACTCGGATTCAAGGCTCAGAACATGGACAACATGAAGCGCCGGATGTCGAAGTATCGAGTATTCGTTTGGTGTTCTTGACGTACATAAAATTTCATAAGTTCTTCTAATCATTGTTTTGTTTAATTCCTTGTTATTCCTTTCTACTTAATTGATCTTATTTTGATTCGATTACTTGAGTCTCTATTTTGGTTGGATTGTTCAATCTACTTTGATATTTTTGTCGTTTAATTAATTTTGATATTTGCTTATGCTGTAATATACAATTCGCCAATTATATGGTTGATTGTTATCTTTCATTGTATGTTTAAATGTCAGAATATTATTTGCTTAGTTCGTAATCGTATGAAGTAGTCCTAATTATATTGAGTCTGCGTCATGGCTGGGTTTAAAAAAAAACGGTAAGAAGTAATGTCATGCTAATTATTCTAACATTTATGGATTAGATATTATTAAGTATTAATGTCTCCTGTTTATATATGCTGTCATATCTAATTACATGAGTCGATCAATATTTGCTGTATAGTTAGATGGTTGTTAGATTATTGACTCACTGACTTTCTCATAAGGTCACAAGTCCTAAAAACATTCTCCTGGATAACAATTTGATAAGTATTCAAAATGTTTGGCATTGCTAACAACGAGAATCACCTGACATAAATTTATGTATAGGAAACATCTTTCTTTCCAATTTTGATTATCACTTCCATAAGATCGACCAGTGGATATAGAATAAAGCCTACACTCGCTCACCAACAACCTATTCAAAATCAGCTTCATAAACTATCCATGAGTGCCCGTATCAGAAGTAATATATGCTCACCAGATCTTTCACGCCGTTTCTTATACCCATATCCACATTGATCGCCACATTTTCGAAAATACCATTGTCTGATACAAAGACGAAGAATCAAATCGCCATTTACATGGATATGATTGTGCAGCAAAGTTTATCAAGTAGGAATAGACGGAATAACCTTTCATACCAAATTGGAATGGACCAAATAATTGTACTCCATTTGTATTAGAGTACCTAATGAGAGCAGCCATCAAGCAATTACCTCCTTGACCAAGCACTTATCACTCTCATCGTCACAAACTCACATAATGGTAGTGCATCATCAATGACCTTCTTCGGTTAAGTACCAAAGTGTTTGTATTTAGCGTATTACTTAGAGTTTGTACTTTAGGATGATATGTAAAGAGACATTTAATCGGACATTTGTGTTTTATTGAACATATTGTTAGATCGTAAATATATGATTAATTAGACTTATTTTATTTTCTCTCAGTCCATAACCTGCTCTAAAAAATAGACTTAACCTCTGCCCTAGATATTTTCAAAAAAGAGTTTGATTAGCAGTTTTTCGGTACAAAACACTCATTAGTTATTCAATTCTTCACCAACACCCAAAATAGAGTTATGAATTAGTCAAACCTCTAACACTCTCCACAAATTTCAAACTCTCATATAAAACTCTCTTCCCTAACAAGGCTAACAAATTACTCCAGTTTAAGGAAACATGAACCTAGTTAGTTTATGGTTGTCATGGCATTTGGCACATGAACTCAACGACTTATGAATCCCTTTCTATCTTCGATCAAAGACTTCAACTAAGAAAATATCTTGTGCGCGAACCAAGTCTTGTTCAGTGTATCAGGACTAGTTAAAACTTGCACAATTTTTTTTGTTTTACGGATAAAAATCCCACAATTTTCACTTCGACATATGGGCATTCCTTTTTCCAATTCTGATTCTTTTTATCCATGAGAATTGTTTTTTTATTTTTTGGTTGGTTGTGATGTTAGTATACGAGATAACTGTCTGTGTGTATGAGGTTGTACAAGATATGTTCTAAGGTAAGCCTTTCAAACTGTTGGTTGGTATTTCATGGAGTTATTCATTAGCATATTAATATTAGACTTAATCTGTTGATTGTTGTAATTATGAGTCATTGGTTAATTGTTAAACCATTTTCTTCCTCTCCTACAATTGCAGATTAAAACTCAAATCGAGCTAGAATTGCTTGTGTGCTGTAACTCCTGATCTTGATCAATTGAGAGATCATTTGCCTTTCAAATAGATGATGTAATATGCCATTTTGATGACAATCACTAATAAATTCTAGACTTTGTTCTCTCTCTTTCTCTCTTCTCTCTTACTTCTTGCATCTTTTTGTAATCTTCCCTAGTACTCTTTTTCTTAATTTTTGCTTACTCTTTTTGTGGTAGTATAATCTGTACAAAGATTTCTACACAACATTGGATCAAGCTGTCCTGGAATCGCACTGTTGTGTGCATTCAACCCTGCCCATTTTTTCCATTCTGTCAATTTTGCAAAACATAACCACGTGAAAAATTTGTAAGTGCAATTGCAACACACCTGTTTGGTTCTTTAATATTTCAAACAAGATTCAGAGAACGTTCTTGGGATCAGATTTCATGGCTCCTTAATACTCGTCGAGCTACATGCCGCATGGAGTGACAATTAAGCGTTTTGAACAAAGGGGGGTAGGAACAAGTCGAGATCAATGGCAAAGGATCAAAACAATGGGCAGAACTGATGCTATGGATGAGAGTTATCTATCGTGCGGATTAGGTCATAAGAAAAGCTAATTTCCAGTCTTCCAGATCATGAAGTGTGGGCGGCGGATCACCTCCTTTTTGTTAGGAGACCAAAGTATTCAACCATTGAAGCTTGACTTCGCTAAGTTTGAGATAGGGTACAAAAAACCCCAGATTTGTGGAATTTATAGCAAATGCA
>SNQN01007583.1:0-19158 GCA_008642245.1 Bassia scoparia | reverse complement strand
AGTCAATTTGGCTTAGTTCGTAATTGGCTTATATTAAGGGATGATAGGGAGTCTTTGTTATCTTAGACTCTACAATTAGTCTAGTAATTATAATTGGTAATCCTCAAGGTCAATCATATATTATCGCTAATTATTGAATTAAATTAAGAGTTATAAATGGAATCGGTAAAGGTTGTCGTTGCTTGTAAATAGTAATTTAGGAGCAGTTTTAATATTAATTAATCACAATCTCGTAAAACCCCCCATAATCGTATATATGTGAATAGTGTAAATATTGTACATATATGTATTATACTTAACTTTAGGTTGAATTTTGAGTATATATAGTTAATAATCTCCTCAAGGGATCGACCCTTTCTTGCCCTTTTACTACTTGTTAATATTTTTGAAGGACTAAGATCGGTTTTATAAATAATTAATTTAATACGACAAACGACTCGTATCAATAACCTAAAAGGTTAATTTTAACCAAACATGATTAATTATAAAATTTAAAAATTAAAAATTAAAAAAAAAACATCACTCCACCATCTTCTTCCACCCCCACTCCACCATCTTCAATCCATCAGTCATCAGTCCACCGCCTGATCACCCATCTTCGCACCATCACACCACCTTCGCACCATTGCACCATGACACCATTCCCATTCAAACCCACCTCTTCAAAACCACCTTCCTTCCCACACACCACAATCGCTGCCTAGACCACCTAACCCACCCACCCCCTCAAATTTCCTCCCACCAAATCGAACCTCCCAAATCGATGCACCACCGCAACCGCCAATCACCATACAACCAACAACAATGAACAACAATCCCCAAATCAAAACCCACCGACCAACAACCAACAGCAATGACGTGAACCCTCACCGATGCTAACACCCCCACAACCTTCAAACTCAGACCCACATTCGCAAATCGCGAATTCGAACCACCCGTCCACTTAGAATTCGATCCCGAATCAATTTCTTGAACTCAATTTGCAATTTTCTAAATCAAATCTCAAATTTACGAATACAAATTTCTTGAACTCAACCATTTCGTTAACTCTCAGTTGTAAAGGTTGAAATCTCAATTTGATTGCATTCTAGTATAGTAGACTAGTTATATATTTTGTTTTCTCGTGCTATGATTAACACTGGTCAACACTTGCAGTTGCAGAAGTTAAAGCAAACAAAACCACAGTTTTATAAATTGCCTCTTCTAAGCCCCGATCAAAGCAAGGCCAAGCAATTTCGATGCCAAGGAAGAGTTGGTGCAGTATTATTAAGGCAGAAACAAGCTTGACGATACAGGGACGTCAATAGTAATAGTAGTATGTGTTGCATTAGAATATAAGTTCAAAACTCAACAAAGTAACTCGGGCCCCTGATGATTGGAGCAATTGAAGTACTTTGTATTAGATTTTGATCACTATCTCTCATAAGAGTCACAAGTCCTAAAACATCATCCTTGAACAATTTGATAAGTAATTCAACACATGTAATTAAAATACTTCATAGTACTTTACTTTGACATCGTCAATTGGTTTAAATAATTCTAAAATCTAAATAAATAAACGTTAAGATAAAAAAAAACAATTGATTGCACGCTTCCTAGTAAGAACAAGAGGATTTATTTTGATTAACAAAAACTAACAGGCCTTAAGCTTCACTTCCTTGAGTTGGTTTTAGGCCCTTTTAGCTTGTTGGCAAAGTTGGCATTGCATAACAAGAGAACTATAAGACGATAAATTATTGGTATAGAAACATCTTTACCTCTTCCAATTTTGATATCAACTATCATAAGACACCAGTGTAATTAGAATAAGCAAATCGCTCACCACCCATTCACAACATCCAGCTTAATACTAGTCATAGTGCCCCGGTATCAAAGATATATTGCTTCACCCAAGAATCTTTCGACGCCGTACTTCCTTCAATAACATATCTCACATTGATGACGCCATTTCGAAAATACATTGTCTGATAAAAGACAAGAATCAAATGCCTCATTTTTAATGGAATGATTGTTGGCAGCAAAGTTTATCAGTAATGAATAGACGAAAACCTTTCATTACCAAAATGGCATGACCAAGATAATTTTTCTCTTGTAATTAAAGTACAATGAAGCAAGCCAATATCAAGAATGTAACCTCCTTGACCAAGCACTTTATCACCATCATCGTCACAACTCACAACTGTGGTGCATCATCAATGATCCTCCATTCGTTAGTACCAAGTGTTGTCATTTTAGCGGTTATTGAGTTTTTGTACTTTAATGATATGTAAAAAGACATTTATGGACATTTGTTTTTTATTGAAACAATTTATTAGACGTAATATATGGATAAATTAGACATTTTTTTTCTCTCTCCATATCTCTAAAAAAAAGCTCCTCGCCTACTTTTCCAAAAAGAGTTTGATTAAGTTTTTGGTACAAAACTCATGTTAATTCAATCTTTCACCAAACCCCATATAGAGTTATGTAGTCAAAAATCTAAACCTCTCCAAATTTCAAACTCTCATAAAAAACTCTCTCACTAAACAAGGCAATACAAATTACTCCAGTAAGACATGAACTAGTTAGTGACTTAGTGGTCTAGTCAATGGCAATTTGGCATCATGAACTCAATCGAATAACCCTTCTATTTCGATAAGCATTCAGCATAAGAAAAACTTATCTGTGCAGCGAACCAGTCTTGGTTCAGTGTAATCAGGAAAACTAGTAAACTCGCACAATTTTTTTTTTACGGAAAAAACCCACAACTTTATCATTTCACGAATTGGGCATTCCTTTTTAATTCTGATTCTTTTTACAATTGAAGAAATTGTTTTGAATTTTTTTTGGTTGAATTGATGAATTAGATGATTAATAAACGTCTTCGGATTGTTCAATTGGAGTTGTACAAGATCGTCTAAGTAAGCTCATTTCAAACTGTTGTGGTATTTCATGGGATTACTTATTATCCTGTAATTCAATTATTGCTGTCTGATTGTGTTAATTAGTCAATTGGTGTAATTAGTTTATAACATTTTTCCGCCAAATGCAATTAAACTCAATCAGCTAGAACATTGCTTGTGTTAGCTGTAATTAGCTGATCAATTGATCAATTGAAGATCAATTGCTTTAAATAGATGATGTATAGCCCATTTTGATGACAATCATAATATATTTACTTTCTTCTCTCTTCTCTCTCTATGTCTTCTTCTTTCTTTTCTGTATCTTCCCTCTTCTGCTTCTTCTTCTATTTCTCTCTATTTTGTGTAAGTAAAAATTGAAATGTTAAAAAGCAATTACTATCACAACACGCACAAGACATGTCCGAGTAAGCGAGAGCTGCTATTCCTTGGGACATCTCCCTCATAGTTATGTGAATACAAATAACTTCATATCTTGCTTATATCCCATTCTGCAATATATTAGGTGCAAGATAAAAACCACACAAGCAGACTATATATAAAATATAACAAGTAAAATATGCAAAATCTCACTCTGTTTGTGATCATTAAATATATTACAACAAGTCATATCCCAACACAATATTTAGGGATCGGAATTCTGGCTCCCTTATTAACTCGCGAGCTACC
This sequence comes from Bassia scoparia, assembly GCA_008642245.1. Classification (NCBI taxonomy): domain Eukaryota; kingdom Viridiplantae; phylum Streptophyta; class Magnoliopsida; order Caryophyllales; family Amaranthaceae; genus Bassia; species Bassia scoparia. Next base: position 15,589 of record SNQN01007583.1, on the reverse strand, counting down.
CGCAAGTTGTAAATGACAAATAAAGGTAATTTGAACAAGGGATTAGAGAGGACAGTCGAGAGAATATTGCGGATATTGCAATGAAGTCCATCAATGAGATCTTGATACATGATGATGAGGTTAGTCGCAGGAGGTCAAAGAGCTATTCCATCTTCAGAATCATGAAGTTGTATTCCTCCTTTTTACGGAGACAGGTATGACCATAACTTGACTTCCTAGTTGACTAGTTATACAAAAAAACAAAAAATAGATCAAAGCAAACAAAAAAAATTAAAAGATATGATGGAGATTAAGATGCAAGTAACGCAATTCTTACACATTTACTCTACCAATTAAACCCCTTCAATGATTTAAAAGAGGGTTGAATGGTTCTCTTCCAATATGAGACTGAAAGAAGCAGTAGGGAAAGGTGTATCTCACTACGTTTAATTAATAATGTTAGTTAAGCATATAATCTCTAACAATAGAGGCAACATATTATCATTTAATATTGTGTAATTTAACCTGGCTGAGATATTCTAAACTCTAAAACAGTTGCATAAAGTACTTATATTCGATATGTAGAGAGAAATGAATTGTACAAAAGTAAATATTGAACTTCTCAATATAAGGGTCTTGGGGAGTAATAAGTATCATGGACTTATTTTGAGAATCTTGAGGTCTCTTTAATGTTAACAAACAGAATTGGAGACATTTGAATTATATTGTACTGAATTCACGATAAACTAGCTATATAGAATATGAGCTTTCATAGACATATAGTGTCCTTAAGAGCACGCTGTAACAATATCAAGGTCTATGGGTCAAGCGTTTAAACCCTCAATCTGCTCGCTGCCATGAAAATTGCAAGATTTACAAAGCAATTCATAATTCAACATCTCAACCTTGCATCTACTTCCCTAAACCAGTACTAGACACCTGAACTCATGCTCTTAGGCCTAGACCTTTGCAATCTTTGCCTCCATTCCAGCAAACCTCCTTATTAACCTACACCTCCACATAAATTGCCTCTCTCTTCTATGTTAATTATAATCCTAAACAACTCCATTCTATTCCTGCTGACCACAAGGCACAAAAAATTGCACCAGGTTGTGTCTACTATTGTGATCAGAAGTGGGAAGAAACCATAAGTTTCTTTCAGGGAACCCAATTCGTTTATGGTAAATACCTCTTACCGCTGAAGATGAGCCTGCTCTTGTCTCCTATGAGCTTAATAAGTTATCAGACCTGAAACCCTCTCTTGAACTCAAATTTATAGTATAATGCCTTATCATGGTGATCTGTGTTTAGTTCCACTATGAAGGTTGTGGGTCGGTACTAATCCCTAATCCATATCTTGATAGATTAGGATACACATAACTCTTCTGGATATTGCTATGGCCAAGCAACATCTACGGTTGCAAGTAGAGACTATGATCCTCAGGCATGTATGCCAGTTCGCAGATGGGAATTGTATCCTTGTACCAGAAATTTCTCACTTCCAAAGGAGAATGAATAATGTTTCTTACGTCAGCGAAGTCATTTGATTGATTTGGTCGAGGTTGTACATCTGTGTGCTTGCTATGTGGCTTTAGTACTTTGGGAAATCTCTCTGGGATTTCAAGCAAGCCTCTTTATGGACATTCCATTTTCAAAGACAAGCTTGATGGCTCAAGGGGTTGTCTCCTAAGAACTGCGTATTAGAAAGGGTCCTAGTCCTTAAAATGATCCAGAACACACCTCTCAATTGTGTTGTTCAGGTGGTCCCTTCAGAGTCAAGGTTACTTTGTTCAAGTTGGCTGGGTTCTGAACTAACTTGGCACCTGATTACAAGATTGAAAGAGCAGTACCACCATGATTTTGCTGACATCCAATGGCGATCTACCCTTACCACCATAAGGTGGAGTCATGATCATCAGATTCCCTTGGATCCAAGTTGCTTGGTCAGTCAATATCTAGACACTACATATTCCATGTACAGAAAAGATATATAATAGAGCAATTGGCTGGAGAAATGTTGCACAACAGGGGTCATTCAGACCACGCTTCAAGATCCATATGCTTCTCTTTTGGTACTAGTGAGTAAGAGGATGGTACTTGGAGACTCCTGTCGTTGACTATAGAAGCTTAATAACGAGAACATTAAGGAAAGTTCTCAATTCTATGTGAGATGACTCTGGATAGCTGGCTGTGCTACAGTCTTCACACTGATTTTTAAGGCGGTTATCAACCAGCTAAGCGTTCTATCATAGATTTTTTTAAAAACTAACTTTCAAACCCCATTTTGGCCTTATGTAGTTTAGTGATGCTTTGGGCCTCACTATGCACCTGCTAACCTTTCAAGCTTGATGAATGATGGTGTCTTAAGCCTTATGTTGAAAGCAGCATGTGTTAGTGTTCTTTGATGATTTGTACTAGTGTACAAGGCAAATCTTTGAGGAGCATTGGATCATCCGTCAGGTTTGTATTTGCACCTCATGCGACAAAATGAAGCTTATTGTAAAGGAATCTCAGCAGTGTTCTTTCACCATGGATAAGGTTGAGTTATCTTGGGACATTTTCATATTTGAAAAGAGTAGAACTGATTCCTAACAAACGGTATCTGCCGTCGCTATGCAATGGCGAACAATGTACAACCAGATCAAGGAACTGAGAGTATACCATAGCACAAAATTTAGCTTTTCAGGAAAAAGTGAGGTTTAATTTGTCAGCATATAGCGATTTTGAAGATCCCTACATGAACTTTTGATAAAAGGGTTGTCTTTCATAATGGATTTTGCTAAGCAGGTTGTTGGCTTTCTGATTTCACTGAAATCAGCCTTATGTTCTGCTTCCTGTCGTTGGTTGTTCCTGACCTTCAATGAGCCATTTGTGGTGAAACTGACTGCTCTTCTTCTGTGCGTATTAGGTTGTCCTAATGCAGAAGCGTCACCAATAGCTTTCATCAGCCAGCATTGGTCCAAGATGGCAAAAGCTCACTTCAAGTGTTCTATAAAAAGTAGCTTTTTGCTGTGGTGTGTTTTCAGTGTGAAATGGGAACAATTCTTTCCTTTGGCAAATTTTATCATAAACATACCAGAAGAGTCTAAATGGCTCATAGATCAGAAAATTTCACACCTTTCCAGAGCTTTGGTTATTCAAATCTTCTAGGCGTTTTCATATGAATCTAATAGTAGAGGTGGGTTCAGGAAACAGAGCAAGCAGTCTCTATCCAGGGTTTCAGGTTCTGAGGTCTTATCATGCTCTTTCTCTCATTTCAACTGATCTATGATAAATCAAGGGAGCTATCACTTGGATCTTACAATTTTGGGCATATCATGTGAAGAGCCTGCGGCACAGACCGAGTTTCAAGGATAGCAAGTTGCTGTTGGGGACTTTGAGGAAAAAGGCGATTCAGGTTATTGTCCTAGTCGTGGAATGAAAGCTAAGTGTTTATTGGATGCGTCTCCTCGAGAAGTGTATTTTGGAAGGAATATACTATATAGAAGAATCAAGCCAGTTCATTCACTTTGAGAAGCGATTAACTAGAGATGTGCTAGTTCATTAGGGTTGCAAGGTTGTGCTAAGTATGATCATATGGCTTCTCCTGATTAGCAGCCTTTGGCCATTCCTGAAGAAAGTGAGGTGTGACTCCCATATCGCATGGACGTTTTATCAAGCCTTACCTAAGTTGCGGGTTCTGAGTGTGATTTTTTGTTGCTGGAGAAGATTGACGCAAAATGCCATCTTGTTGCCTTTGAAGCATCCTTGTCAGCCTGTGGAATGTGGCTCAACGCTTACCTAGAATAATTTTTTAGCTTCATGGGATTGGCCTAAGCATTAGTAAGTGATAGGTGTTCAATCTTCATGACGCATTTGGATAGTTTGTTTATTTGCAATGCGTACTGCTCTCCCACACATGTAAGTGTGTCTATCATCCCGATCTTGATGGTAACAACAAAAAAAAATAGTGAGATAAATGTGTGGAGAATAATTAGATGTATGCTTCTGGTGATACACAGGTGAATGCGGTACAGTGGTCTCATCTGGCAGAGCTGGCGTGTAACAACACCCATTTGTCATACTGCAAGCCAAGCTTACACCCTGATGAGGTGTATATATACCGCGCACCACCACTATATCTGCCTTATCTTACCAGGAGAGAGTGACAATCATGAGTGTAGATAGTTCTATGCAAGAGAAGAAACATGATTCAATTGTCTCAAGTTTCTCACCTAGCTAGCTCAGATTAGGACATGAAGGCTCAAGCTGACTCACACAGAGTGAGAGATCTTTTCAGGCTGAGAGACCTGCGGTGTGGTTTGAATTGCAACTCTTCATAGCAGCTAAATGTGGAATCAGGGCATAATAATAAGCTTTTACAAGTTTTATGCTCTTTTCAAATTCGCAGGAAGATTGGTCTAGTCTCCTATAAGTCTAGCTAACAAGCAGACGGCTTCAAATTTTATGATGTTTTTTCTGTCTCAATGCTTAAGAAATTTCATTGCAGCTTTCCCCTTGCTCACAGCTATTACTCTCATTGTTCCAGCAAAAAGAACGTCAACTTTCGGTGCCAGAAAAAGATTTAAAAGAAGATTTGTGAACAACACGAATGAAGCTGTTACCGACGAATATCTAAGTCAAATGGCAAGGTACTGCAGATCATGAGGCAGCTTGATGCATGCAATGAGAGTATTGAGCAGATATCCTTTTTGCTAGATGAAGACTTGCGTAAGTCTTTTTCATAAGAGGGAGCGTATGTGTCGGCTATTTCAATTTGGAGTTAGCTTATTATCATCACTTGTTAATTCAATTACTTAGCTGTTCTGATTGCTGTTATTAGTTCAATTAGGCTGTAATATTATGTTATAACGTTTTCTCGCCAAATTGCACATTAAACTCAAATCACGCATATGAATTGCTCGTTTAGTGGTGTAAATCTAGTCTGTATCATTGCCCATCAAATAAGATCAAGTTGCTTTAAATACTTGATGTATATGCCATGCTTGATGACAATTCATATTATATACTTTATCTATTTTCTCTTCTTTCTCTCTCTATTCCTCTTTCTTTCTGTTCTTCCCTCTTCTGCATCTATCTTCTAATTTTTCGTTCTCTATTTTGTGGTGCAGTATTAATTATACAACACGAATTAACCACAAACAATCAACAACTCACTGACATATTTTCCTTTTTCTGGTCGAGAATGCATATCACTTTGTTGATGAAACTGCCTAAGAGATTCTACATTTGCTAAAGACTGTTATCTTTAAATACCATAAAAAACGAATAACAAATTAGATTTATAGATGATTTTAATTACAAATTATTTTCGTTCATAAAAACTACAAATTTTCTAAACTATCAAACAGTTCATATTATTAAATTACGGTCCACGGTATGCTTATATACGCATACAATTCATGATTCGTCATATTTGAAATCATATAAATAATTATTTCAAATATAAAACCATGCTGTTACTGAGTAATTATAAATAATACAATTTGTACTCCGTACTGTGCTTATGAATGATTTTGTATTTATTGTATTATTAGACCTAAAAATAATACGTGTCAACAATTAAGAAAAATAATGTCCACTATTCTTAACTAATCCTAACTATAATGAAGGCTTAATATGCATGTAAATAGATATAACTTCTCTATTTTTAACAAAGAACATGGTGTACCACATATTCTTATATTTCTTAATCAACTTCTACTAACTCATTACTATAAGAATAGCAAACACAAACAATACGACCCGTTCATTTATTTAATTATATAATTTATTAGAAGCGGATTCCTCTTTAAATACAATAACCCGTGAACATTATTATTCGTTTACTTGAACCTATCTAAATTTTTTAAAACACAATGTTCTGTTATAAGATTATATATTTCGACAATATTATGAGAAAACCAAACCTATCTATTACTTAACTCACTACAAAATATCTACCCTCTAAACTTTTTCCTCCGAAATTCGCCCATACTTCAATAATTCGATCTTTTAATATTCACACTATTACATAGCAAAACCCATCAGGGTCTAATCTTTCCACTCCCCAGACATATTATCGCTATATCCCCTTCCAATAATTGGCATAAAAATAACGCATTAATATCAATTTAATAATTATGTTTTGAAAATGAAAGTAATCATTTGACTACTGCTACAAGTAGAATGTATTTAAAAATGTCCTGGAATTTAAATTCGTATTATATTATTTACTCTATCCTATTTTTGTTTTATATTTTATTAAAAATGTCTATTTTATTGGGTTTCTTTCATTAAAAAAAACTACATTTTTAATAGTATATTTTTTTGTTTTTTCTAGTATTTTATTTTTTATTTAGATAATTTTTTGTTTTGATTTGATTTATTTATTTTTTCTATCTATCTAAGTAAGTTTTCTATTTTGCTTTTTGTATAGATAAGATACTCCATAGATAGATTTCATTTTCTTCTTGTTTGAATTTTTACAAATTGATTCAAATTGTTGAATTCATTCACACGTCCTCCACATGCTAGCAAATTAGCTAGAGAGTTTTTCTCATCCACTATTAATTATTCTCGATGTTTTTAACGATAATGATTCCAAATTGTCATCTTCTCCAAACAATTTCTACAACCAATGTTAAAAAATTAGTTATAACAAATAAAGAAATTATAAATTCTGAATGTAATTGATTAATATCAAGTCAAAAGTGTAATGTGTTTAGTAATTATAAACAACAAAACTTAACTTATTCAAATTATTGTAAATTAATATTGATTGTTTGCGGTGAAAAGTTGATATTTACAAACTATCTCACTTATTGCTTGAATGTGCTACGTTGAACATAAGTATCCTTCTCTTTCTTCAATCTAACCTTTTGAACGAGTCGAAATCTTTAAAAAATTATACATGAATGATTTTTTCTTAAAATAAAAAACATGAGAAATTAATTATGTTATGTCATATATAGCACTAATAAAACAATATGTAAGGTAAATAATGCAGTAAACATGTGAATATTTGAAATTATAAAAGATAGTAAACTAAATTAATATTGGAAGAATAACAACTAAAACTATGAATTGACAAATCAATCTTGATGAATTGAAACAATTGTGTTCTTTATCTACATACATAATATATCTTTATTTAATCAAATACGATATTTTTTAATTTAAAAAGCAAATGAGCTTTGAAGGATAAATTTAATGAAACTACCCAAATTGTGCTTATGTGTGAAGAAGATTATATAGTGTCTGTTGTAACTTTGCATTTCTCTTTTTTGTTGCTTTTTTTTTTTTTTTTTGTTTAACTAAGCTTATTGAAATATAGTTGAGAAATGATCGATTGACGGAATTTCGGTTGAATGCAGGGTTGTTAGAGGTTGATTGCTCGCTATCCAAAGCTAGCAAGTGTTGTTTAATTATTTCGGTTCCTTTTGAAAAAGGTAGAAAATTCAAAGTCAATTCATATTTTTCCAACTTTATTACTTTTGTTTCTTATATAAATTATATATATGCGAGTGTCTTTGTGCTGTTGGTAAGGGAAATGAGTTGGAGGAGGCATAGTAGTGGTGAATGTTATTCTTGCATCCTAGCTATACAATACTGTTTTTTTGGCCTATTGCGAAGAAGAATGATAGACCGTGTAGTGAATTGTACCAACTTGAGGTTGAATTATACCCCGGTGGAAGTTGTAAATTCTATGCAAGAAGTTTTTTGTCAATTGTGAAGAAATGGATGATGTCTACTATTGGAGTGATTGAGACATATTCTAGATGCGGGCGGTTTTAGATCTCCATGAGCTTGCTATTTGCCTTTTGTCGATACTTGACCTGACACCATTCTTGAGGGGTTATTCTAATTCTAATTCCATTTAAACATTTATCAATTGTATAGTAAACCATACGAGTATAAAAGTATTTTTTATCATGTTTCGATAAATTCAAGATCCGGACATTCTTTCGAGTTTATCTACTTTTCTTATCGCTGGTGCACTAATCAATTATTGATGATACTCGTGGTTTTCTTTTAGTATTAATAACTCCATCCGTTTTTTTATTTGCACAATTCACTTTTGCACCAGTTTTCAAAGACTCAACTTTGATTACTAATATACTCAAATATATATTTTAAAAAATTATAAAAATTTGATATTAATAAACTATACATTTAGACGAATTAAACAACATGAATTAAACAACATCTCACTTGACTATTTTATACATTTTATAATTTTGCCGAAAAGTTCGGTCAAAGTTTCTAACTTTGATTAAAAAGGAAATGGTGCAAGTAAAAAAATACGGAGGGAGTAGATAGAAAGATAGAATTTGTAGGCTATTTTAGGTATCACAATAAATTTTGCTAATTTTTATATGTCTATTTAGGAAAAATTGCCAACAACTACCTACTTTTTTTCCAACTTTGAAAACAATACCCCACTTTATTTTTGTTTAAAACACTACCCACTTTTTATAAAATTTGCAAACCCACTACCCACCCCTGATTTCAGGTGGAATAAACCATCAAACTCACGTGGATCCACGATAGCTTGTTTTCCGGTCAACACCTCAGGATCCTGGAAATGACTTTAATACCCTCCTCTTTTATTTCTTATTTCTTATTTCTTTCTTATTTTTTCTTCTTTCTTTCTTTGCTTTCTTCTTTCTTATTTTTCATTCTGACTTTTTCACACATCTCTCTCTCTCCCTCTCATCTCTCACTCAACTCATCCTCACTCATTCAACGTCAATTTCACACTCAAATCTCACAATTAGTCACGAAATTTTCACTCTCAATCTCACTAATCACTCAATTCTTCTTCTTTTTCTCACAAAAATCAAATTTTCGATTTAACCCATTTTTCTGGTTTATTTTTGAACTTTTGGGGTTTTGGCTTTGAGTTCGATTTTTTTGGAGATTTTAAAGTGCAATTCTCGGTTTATTTCCTTAATTTTTTTGGCTCTTGTTGTGGCTTGTCGTTTTTTTTGCGGCGAAATTCTTGAAATTTAGGTTACTATGGTTCCAGAATTTGGGGTACTTTGTATGAATTTTGGGCGAATTTTGTCATAAAACCTTTGAACAAAATCCTTGAATGTGTAATGAGATTGGGTAGCAGTTGGTTAACTTGTGAGCCGGTCATATTGAGCTTCTTGTATGCTTCTGTCCGTATCCAACACTACAGCTACAAAAAGAGGGGAAACCACATCACTTTTTATTGTGCGCCCTTTCTGCAAAGAAGATTGAACAAGAAAAACACTGTAACCGAAGAAAAGGCAAAAGTGAGATAGAAAGAAGCTCAAATAAAATTTAGGATTTTGGTTGAATTGCAGAATGACTTGATTTGTTTTGGGTTTTGTGTTTTTGATTCTTGTTTGCTTGTTGCTAAATAAAGGAGAACGAAAGAATAAGGACAGATTATCCAAAAAAAAAAAACAGACAGGGAGAGGAGAGAGATTAGAAGAAGGCGAAGAAAAGAACAGAGGTCTAGAATGGAAGGAGGTTGAGCCGTGAGGTAATAGGGAAGAAATAGGAAGAGAGAGAAATAGGGGTAATAATTGAGGCAAAAGAGTAATTTCCAGTTTAAGGGGGAGGGTTTTGCCTGAAAACAGCATTGTTGTGGGCCACGAGTACTTTGGTGGTTTTTATTCACCTGAAATTCGGGGCTGGAGTGTGGTTCGCAACTTATAAAAAAAGTGGGTAGTTGTTATTAAGTTGGAAAAAAATGGGTAGTTGTTGACAATTTTCCGTCTATTTATAATAAAGTATTATTTGTTTGCATTTTTTTTAAAGAAAATAATATTTGTTGGATTATTGTATTATATTGTCATGATTGTTTTATAAATTACATCATTATTCAATTAATAATTAATAGTGTTTTATGTATTACGAGTTATTTGATAAAAATATATTTTATATGCACTACTTGTTTTCTGAAATATCCATGTTATTTGATGAAATCCACATGTTATTTATAAATCAATAGATATTTTTTATAAACTATACCGGAGTACTTGTTTGAATTTATATAAATAGATTGAAATTTTTATAAGATAGTACAACTTTTAAAACTATGTGTTAGCAATATGAATAATATGCATCTGTTTTTATAAAAATACATACCCTAAAAAAACAAAATTTTTATTAATTCTTTTAATAACAAATTCTAAAAACAAAATTTACATCAAAATATTATGATTACTACTGATATTATGTTTTTGAATACGGAGTATATTTTTTGAGACATAGGGTCTGTTTTACATAACTGACTAATTAACTAAACTGAACTGAGCTGAACTGAACTAAACGAAATGAGTTAAAAACTGAACTGAACTGAATGAAACTGAATTGAAAATAACCTAACCATAATAAACCCCTTCTGTTGGAATTGGATTTGCGTTTCAACCTCAAATAGTATTTTCTCTCTCGTCTCTGTGTCTTTCTTTTCTCTTCCTTACTCGACGGACGGCGACGGCGACGGCGTCTCTGCGGTGCTCTATTGTTGCGTTGCTACTGTTGTTGTGTGCTTGCTGGATTGATCTAATACGACTTGTAATATTGTAGGGTTTCGGTTTTTTCAAGTACTCTTCTTCTATCTTCTCCTTCTTCCCTAATTTCTGTTTTCAATTCTTTATCTATTTTCAATTATTTTGTTGGTTGGAATTATTTAAGAGTTTTGTTTCCAATGTCACTCTATTGTGTGTTTTCGAATTATTATTTATGATTTGATTTTGGGGCTGAATTTGCAGACCAAAATGAAATTTCATAATTAAATTACACACACATTCATATTACTACAAAAACACGTCTGATTCTCTAGTGTGTTGTGTGTAGACAAAGGAAAGACCAACCGAAGAACATACCGGGTTTTACTGATATCTATCAACTTATTTTATTTTACTGCTTTTGTAAATTACATCTCTTTTCAAGCACTTTTCATATCGCATCTGTTCATCCAATAAATTGGATTTTAGGTATTTTAAAAATAATTAAATGAAAATAGTATGGAAGTGTTTCATGTGTCAACAATGTAAAAAACCCTTGTTATTAAATATAAGTAATAGATGACATATTTTCAACACTAAAGTATCATTTTAATTCTTTTGCATTGTATTCACGTGGATTTGGGGATTTTATGAATATAACCAGTATGACTGTGAGGAGGGTAGTTTGATGAAAGTAGTTGAATGTTGTTCATCGTTTTTCTCACTGTCGATTTTGGTGTGTGATAGTGACATCCCAATTATAGTAAATTCTCGGAGTACAAGACATTGTACTGCTATCATTGCAACATAAATGGCTTAGGTTCTAAACAACAGAAACATTTCTGAAACGAATAAACCAAAAGTCACAGCTTTCATTAGGTTCATTGGCACATAAATGGTTGGGGTTTTGAAACAGGGAACCTTGGTTCATAAGTTCTGTGCTTCTAGTTGTTGCAAATTGGATTTCTCATAATTTTCTGTAATTGGATACAGCTTATTCTTGGAACTTGATTGATGAGAAGATTTGGAGACAAGGATGTTCTGGCGACATGATTATCATTGAATGAAATATTTGGTTTTGAAGATGGGACTCATGGAATGGATACATGATCTAGAATGTGTCTTCTAGTTTGACGACTCCATCATGGCAAATTCATTCTTCTATGCCCTCAGAAGGGCTTCTCGGTTTGGCGTGTTTGTACTCAATTCTTCAGTATAACCATCTATTGCCTAGGTACTTGCTTCACTTGAGTCTCTTCTTTACCTCCGTATTCCCATAGGCATTACTCTATATTCATATGTCTTATTTCTGTTTTTTTTTCCTTTAGGTTGACTGTGGATTGCCTGGACCAAGCTGGCAAATTGTTAGACCATTGTGTTTCAAATTCATTGAAACCCCGGAGTTTTAGTCACGGCACAGTGAATTTAGTTATTTTCAAGGAACCCAATTTGAAGTACAAAAGCTTGATCCTCCAAAGAAAGAGAGTGGTTGACTAGAAGAGGCTTAAGATGCAGAGATGAGAGAGAAAAAAAGAGGAACAGCGCAATAGGAAGATCCACGGCGTCTCACTGTTAAGAAGAGAAGCAAAAGTTTGCAAGTGTTGATGATGGATCAAAGACAGCTTGACAGGTATCTAAATATTATAGCAATATTATTGCATTCTAACTATGTATAAGTATTCCTGTTCTTATTCAGTACGATCTGCTTATCTTGAATGTGCATGTTCTGCAATTATTGAGCTTTTTGTGTATAAGTGGATTGCTGATTGGTAATATACTTATTCGATGGTGAGCTACCTGCATACAGGCTTTGTGAAAAGTAGAAGCAAAGATTTCATATTCCTGTACTAAGCTAGTTTACATCTTTCCTGCTTTCTTTTACTGCAAATGCACTTTTCCTGATGGATATGGTTATTAGTTTGGAAATACCTGTATAACCGCAAAATGCACTTTCTGTGGATATGTTATTGTTTGGAATACCTGTATATTACTTCTTGCTCATTCAAGTATCAAGAGCTTGCAGCTAGAAGATGAGAGTATTCTATGCCTGCTTTACATAAGATCTTTATAGTTTGTTAACATTGAACAAAATGAATGGCCTGTCCTTGGATTTTAACTCTTCTGTAGAGATGCAACTGCTCATTGGGATACTTTCAAGCTGAACTAAGTAGAATATTCAACATTCAGGTAGAATCTATTTCTGTTAGACAGATTCATCCAGTGTGGTAGCAGTACTACCAGTTGAGTTCATGTGCTCAAGATCCAATGACATATTACGTCGGCACTAATGATTTGTAGTTTAAAAATGTAGTACGTTAACTCGTGTTATGTCCGCTGTGCTAGTTTAAGTTCTTGTAAACTTTTCTTTCTACTCTATATTTCCGAAAGTATGCATTAGCTACCCTTGGAGAGCAATTTAGTGAATCTACTATTCTTTTTTCTTTATGGGGGTGGTTAGACTTAGGAGATGGGATGGTTAGACTTAGGGGTTGAATATGATGGAATTCCAATCATCTTCCTCCGTGAATTTAGGCTGAATCCTTTTCTTGTTTAATTGAATATTACAGAGCTAATTGTTTAGCATTATGTTGCCTTTTTTATCCTATTTCATTGTGACACGAAGTGCATTTAATTTTGTTTATTTAAGCTTGATTAATACTTCTCCTATAGTCCATACCAAATTTAATCTTCGTCTTTGGCTTGCATATTAAACTTTAGAGTGCCCAAATGAGATCATATCTCCCTTCTGCATTGATTCAAAAAAAAAAAAAACGTGTAATACTCCGAAAAGCATACTATTTTTGAGAATCAAGGAAATGTTTGAGAATTGAGATTCATTTAACTTTACGAAATTTCAACAGAAAGTGAAGCTCGAAATTTAAGACTTTGCACAACTATTTTTATTTTTATTTTTCAACGACAGGAATAGTCTTTCTCTAACCTGGCACATTTATATGTTTTTCTTTTCCTATGCTTGCTGCACATTCTAGATTCATATTCTGGCTTGGTTAAACCTTGTACAGTAATGTTTTGAATTCCCTTGTTCCCGCCTTTCAATTTAGCATTCGTATAAAGAATAATCATGGTTCTGCAGGAATTGCAATTGTTTTTCCACTTTTTTGTTGAACCTTGACATGTAATCCTTTTTCTTTTCTATCTTCTTGCAGGCAGAATCAAGGAGGCTCATTGGTTGAACGCCTCAAAAAATATGAAGTTCAAAGGTTCAGGGTCCTGTAGTTCAACCACACAAACTAAGCGGTGAAGAAAAGTTTATTTTAAGAAACTGGCAAAAAAGGTCTAATTATGTTCCAGTTGGAGAAGAGGGTTTTTGGTGGTGTCATTTTGAACATGCATATGCATTGGAAGAAACATGAAACTATAAAAGTTTTCTTCAAGCCTTTGTAAACCAGGCCATACATGAATATGTGCAAGAATTAGAGAGATTAAGCGGTGGATAGCAATACAATATAATTGGAGATGACACAGCTATATTTATAGAGGAAGAACTATGTTCAACAACGTCATGTCACCATTGATACATTGTCCAAGAAAAAGGTGTGTATTCTAACAATGCCTTTTTTTACCTCTTCATAACGTTTTTTTTCCCTGGTTGTTGAAAGTAATAGGACTTCTATTTCTAGCCTATTAGGCATATCTCTTATGAAAACAWTGAAATYTGACAAGAATGGGTACCACTTTATATAGCTTRCATTCTTTCTCATGTGTGGCAATGTGATTTAGTGTAAGATTCAACTACATGCTATTTCATGGAGTRTGTAGGATGCTGATAATTTGATAAAAAGGTGTCTAAATTTAATATGATCTTAGCATGGAGGATGATCATATAGCTTATACTATGAAATACATGTAGTTAATAGTTGGATTGCCGAAAGTCTGAAGAAGTCATTTTGGGTTCACTTGCTGTAGTTTAGTCATTTTTGTTAGTTAATTTTGTCTCTCGATTGCCAGGCCCTGGAGAAATCCAAGTATGAGCAATCACTGGAAACTGTGAGGCATTTTATTTCTATTGCAGAAAAGGAATTGGAGCTTTATTACAGGCATATAGCACTTTATGGTAATTCAAACAAGCAGAATAATAATGCYGTTGCTCAGACTRCAATTGACCCAGATCAGTCAYATGACTATGTAAACCTTCATTTCACTAAAAGCCAGGATRTTGAATCGACCTTCGATTCTGCATGCAATCCTCAAACAGATTATGATTCTTCTGATCAAGAGCTGAGTGGTACTGGAAATGTGTCATCCAGTGAGACGGAGGAGGAGGATGAATGCATGCCTGATTATGAAGACAATCTGGATTGTGAAGATAGTGGAAGCTATTCCAAAATGTAATTATGTATAGTTGCATTCGATATGCAGTTAGCGTAGACCACAGAATTGCAAGGTGTAAATCTGCTAGAATTCAACCCTAGATGTTCCCTTCTGGGTCCACAGCTCATACAGGCTTCCTGCAGAGGTTAGTGTCTTGTCTCTTTATTGTTCACGGATTCTCTGTCTAACTAACTATCACTAACTAAAAGTAACTGGATTTTTAAAAATTGCAATGTGAGTCCTTGAAGCTTACTTGGTGCATCTCATACACTAATTTTGGCAAAACTAGATGATATTATGATTAAAGTATATATCTATTTCCGGCTTTAGTTACATTTATTAGGAAATAATGTTTTAAATAAATTTTTCATTTTCTTAGCCAGCTACAGTGAGTGTCCGCGAAATTTCATAATATATATTCTGTATCTTTGAAGTCTCTTTTTTTTTGTTTGAAACTTGGAATAATCAGTAAGGTGACTGAAGTCTTGCACGCAGCTTTTTATGATCATAATCTGGAATTTTGCTTTCTATTGTTTCACACCTAAAAACTCCTATAATTCCTCATTTATTACATAATTGGATTTAATCTGTTGCCAGACTTGAGAAATCAAATTTATTTGGCTTTTTTTATGGATTTCATTGCTTTTCTGAAGTAATTTGATTGCTGTTACGGCATAAACACATGGCCTATTCCAAAAAGCGAATTGCAATGCAATCTCAAGACATCAATAGATAAGACGCTAAATCACTTTTCTACAAGCAGAATCTAGATTCTGGAGTTAGAATTCGCCTCCAACTTCTACAGGCAAATC
>SNQN01007582.1:6149-19597 GCA_008642245.1 Bassia scoparia | reverse complement strand
AAGATCTCTAATTTATTTTTTTACAATATTACGTGTTGATTATTAATCAATATGTAAACTGAATGCATTAAAAAGTAATTTTAATGATTTAATGAAGTAATGAGACAAAATATATATAAAATAAATAATCTTTGTATCAGTAATTAAGTATATCCCACCCAATAAACAGGTTTTTGTATATTTTGTAATAATAATAAATAAGACAAGAATGGATACTCATATTACAAAACAGCACTAAAATTACATGAATGTTTGTTTGTAATAAATTGGAAGTATATCATGACATCAACAAACAAGACTAAAAGGGCGAGGCTCCTAGATGATAGGACTTTCAAGCTTCTGATCAATACGAAGTTTTATTATTATTGTGAGGACTCCTTAAGTCACGGTCAAACCGCGGTTGTGCGTTGCAGGTAAGTTGAGATCGATAGCGAGCCTGTAAGTGACCGTCGAGTGTGCGGGCGCCAACCGTCTGAAGGCGCAGAGTTCGTGGCGGCGGCGGCGGTAACGGCTGCAGAGTTAGTCTTGTTATTGTTAGAAAGACTCACCTTCGTAGTTGGCAGCGCTGTGACCGCCGAAAGCTTGAACCGCTAGAAAGGACTTGTTACAAATAGAGCACACTGCGCCCTTCCCGCCACTCGTGGAGTGAGGTGATGAGCGTATAGCAGCGGTTTGCGGCGTTTGTTGCGGCTGGTACGACGTGTCGTGTTGGGCTGCGGTGGCTGGGCCTATAGTGTCGCCTAAGGCTTGGTAGGAGAGGAACTTTTGTCCGCACACTGCCACACTGTAGGACAGCGAGGCGGTGCTGGCGACGGTGACGCGTACACTTGGTGTTTTTCGTTGTGGGTTGCGGGGGCGGTGGTGGTGAAAGTCATCGCAGGGGTTCCGCACGAGCGAGCATGACAAGGCAAGGAGGCGAAGGTACTTCCTCCTGAGGGATGGCTACTCGAAGCCGAGGCCGCTTGGAGCGCTTCCCTCTTGATGTGAGCGTCGTCGGGGTTGAGCTGGGGGCAGTGGAACGGATGAGTGCTTCGAGAGCCATGGTCTGGCGTTTATAATCTTTGTGGCGAAGAAGCTAGCTGGGTTTGTTGGTAAGGGTAGGAAGAGTAGAAAAATCAGACAATGTAAGTTGTGTTGTGGTTTTGTGTTTTTGTGTGGGGAAGTTAAGAAATATTATATAGGAATGAGGAGTGTTGTACCAAGAGTAACGAGAGATGTGAAGTGGAATACAAGGGGTGATTAGGCATCTCCTAGTCACGCCTGACGTGGAAATCTGAATGTATTTAAGTAGATAGTTCGAGAGGTTGAGAACAGAAGCTCTCGCACGTATGGACCTCTGGACTGAGGTCCTGGACGACAGACCTCTGGACTTCGTAGGCTCTGGACTGAACAAGCTCTCGTCCACAGGCTCCTCGGGTGCAACCTGAAACAAAGGAGATATCTATGATTATCCCCTCCGATGCTTAAGTTCAGACACTGAGCAAGAAGAGGCTAATAGTACGAAGGTGGGTCAGAGAACTCCCTTTTTGTGTATAGAAATGTCAGGAAAATGATCGATGTGAGGGGTCTGAATGACGTAAAATTTGGGAACAGTGGCAATTAAATGATGGTATTTATACTCGTTCCCGAAACAAGTGGCTGGGCTTTTAATTCCTTAAGGCCCTAGATTAGGGTTACTAGGTTTCCCTCTTTATGGGTTATTTCCAAATACACCTCCTCACATCTCAAGTAAATTAATATTTCATCAGAGTATATCACTTTGTACACGTGGCGTGATTAGAAGGGGTGACAAGTCACCTATTTATCGCTTACGTGGCATTTTTGTAAAGGGGCCACGATCACCATCTCAGATCCAGGTGCATCCAACTAGGAGCCACATCATTTGCCCCTCAAATTGAGTCAAACCACCAATGGTTGACTCGATTTGGAAGCTTTTTCGCGGGAAAAACGAACGGTGGAGAGCCGGTGATTGACTGCAATGACGTTGATTGCCTTGGATGACTGGTTGGGTAGGTGGAAAAATTTCACCCACCTATATAAGCCCTTTGAGGAGAGAGAAAATTTACATTTATTGCATTTGCGTTGCCTTCTCTCCTTCTTCTTCTCTAGATTTTTACCATTTTACTTGCTCTAACAAATTTCTGGCTTTCGACGTTCCGGTTTACACACTTTTCAGTCCGACGAGAGGTTCGATCTAACCAGCGATCAGTCTTGCTGAATCAGGTACCTTTCCTCCTTATCTTTTTGATTTATTTGCTTTTCTTGTTTTTTGGTGTGCTACCCATCAAAGAGTGATGCCTTTTAAGATGAGGTGTGGGGGTACCAATCAAACCCAGACCAACACGATGATCAATGAACACCTATATGTAGACTGTCTCTCGTCGTTCTTGCCCTCACAGATTATAATCTCGAAGATATGAGCAAGACGAAGCAAACCCGAAGGCTCCCTCGGAGACATGTGACCATATCCGTCTCGCCATCTCACTGGTGGCCTACATTGAAGCGAAGAAATGCTCCTCCGAAATACACGCACAGAGCAACCATCGTAACCCCAATCTGGAGGAATGATGAAAATGTACCAAGAGGCCCCTTTAGGCAAACTGTGTCTTCGCTCCAGTGACGAGGGAGGAGATACCATTAAGGGAGGATGTTGGGCCTCAAGTCCCTGCCGAGAGAGCCTCCTAAAGTGACTCCCGATATGGGGATGAGTCATTCTCTGCACGATTCAACCGATGAAACCTCCACCAGTGGCAGCTGATGGTTCGCGGATGAAGGGTACATGAGTCCACTCAAGAGCCACAAATGACTGGACGTTTATGTGCCAAAGGGAGAGGCTCCTCGTCAACCGTGAAGATATCTCATTGCAGTTTTTCATGAGAAGCTTGACTGGTTGGCTACCACCTTCCGCTAATGACTTCCGTCCTACCAATCGACAGAATTTGTCAATTCCAGAAAGTTGGGGAGACTAATTAATTAAGACTGTCCTTTATGGCTATCATCCCTTATTACTATGAGGTAATGGGACTATGGCGTTCGTTCCTCCTTTGAACAAATTTTATGGGAAGGTACTGTCGTTTTTATGGGATTCGGCAATCTGTCAGCTGAATCCAATTCTTTCCTTCATACTGAATTACCTAGTGGTCTGTGCTGTCAAGGCTGGGCCGTATTCAGTGTCTTTGTGCACCTTCACCAACTGATGCGAAACCAGATGAAATGGGGGTGGTTCTAAGATCCGAGCATGCAAAGGCAAATGTGACTGTCTTCGACTAAAGCCAACAAGCGAGGTCCTGGAAGTCCAATTTTTATAACTTTGCAGACCCTCGATTTGGTGAGCTGTCTGATGCTCAAAAGCAGCACATCCATTGGCTGTATACAACAAGTGTGTTCTGACTTCCCAAGGCAGGGGCGATCGGTGTTGAGATTGGACCTCTCTCCGACGAAGAAAAACGGAGGTAGGGTACGTTCCTCAAAATGAAGGATCCGCTCAAAAGTGACCCAGTGGAGAATTTGCGAAAAAGAATTACAAGGATGGGAAGCCGATACTCTGAGAAAATTCCAACATTGGGTTCCCTTACACTATTGGTATAGGATCCCCTTTTCCTCGAAGCCTTCCAACTCGTCGCTTGTAGAATGACGGCTCGAGGTAGTAGATAGGCTTTATATTTGTGCTGTCGAGTTGTGTTCTTTTAAAAGATTCACTTATCTTTTCGCTTGTCTTTTTGCAGACGTGTGCTCGTAGAAAGCTGCCTCAAAAAAAAAGGGGGGCATGGACGATTTTAGAATTACTCGCTGAACTCAGAAAAGTCGGGTAGACGCCCTGACGAGAAAAGAAGGAAAATAAGGTAGATCTTATACGACGTGTTTATTTTGTCAAACTTTTCCATCCAGTCTCATTTTTCGAGCACACAATTTGCTTAAAGTCGAATGGGATGATTGGGTATTTTACACAAAGCGCTTACTTAATCGAGTAGGTTTCCGACAGTTTTTACTTAGGTCGAAACTCTTCCTTCGACGGAAACGTAAATTGGGCGAAAAGGAAGATGGGTATTTTACAAGGGTCAATTTGGACGAAAACTATATCGCCTCGTAAAATAACATTCCTGCTTCGCCATGTTTATTCTCGTCGAAGGCGAATCCATGAGTCGAGACTTTTGCTTCGAGTGAGTTCTTTTTTGAATGACGATAGGGAGATGGGTGATTTTACTTGGGTGTATTTCTGGTCGAAACCTTTCAGCCTTGTAAATACACATCTCCAGACTGTCGAATGTGGTCAATCTGTCGGAAAGATGTTTAATAAGTCGAAAGCCTCTGCTTCGACTGAGTCGTTGAATGGAGAGTAGGGGAGAATGGGTTCATTCTTACTTGGTGAAATAATTTTTTGTTGGAATACCTTTCCCTCTTGTAAATACACATCTCCAGATTCGTACATGTTTAATCGTCGAATCCTTATCTTTGGATCTTGGTCTTATACTTGTGTACAACTTCATTTTTCCATATTTTTTGGCTAATGTTTGAATTTCCCTTTGCAGAAAAGTCCATCGAGCACGTGGCGAAAAGTAGGGCTGATTCAACAGCCTAGTTCCAAGAAGACGAGGGTCAAGGATGACTCCAAAGAAAAAAGATTCTGATAAAAAGACTTCACTCCGTGATGAGCGGAAGGAGGGCCGCTGCGGCAAGATGATCGAGGCCGTCATAAATCAAGAAGTCCAGATCAATCAGGACGTCGACGTTGTTCTGTCCGATGTATCCTGCTTCCTCCTCTCCACTTTCAATGCAACCGATCCTCCAGTGAGTGACTTCGTCTGCCTCAGCAGTTGATAGCTGCTGAGGAGTCGAGAAAGAAAAAGAAGAAAAAATCGAAGCAACACAGTTCCTCCATCCTGGCCTCCTGGGGAATGGCGAAGTCGGCACCAATGAATTGTTCGTCCAGCGATTTGGGCGAAGTAGTTCATACCCGTCGAGAAGGCGTAAGGAACCGTATGACCGAGGAGGGGGCTCTCAACAATGAAAGGGAGCTGTCGTCGAGGAGGAAAGAAGTAACGATCCCGAGAGGCTGCAATGAGATAGAGGATCTACGAAGAACCTCTATCACATTCCTTTTTGAAAACGCCCAAGATGGTCCAGAACCTTTGAAAGAAATTGATCTGCAGGCCTTCGCTGAAAACCCGGCGGCAGAGATCCACTATCGCCTCCAACTCCAGAAAGGGACGAACCCCCACAATGCAACGAAAAATTCCAGATCTTAATCTGTCGAAGGGGCGGTTTTACCGTTTCTTCCGTCAAAGGAATTGCATGAGCCTCGAACGATTGAGCTGGAGAGGATGAGCAGAAGAACGACGATATGATGGAGGAAGAGGGTGGAGTGTCCTTGGGGACTCGTAAGAAGTTTCACTGGTAAAGGCGCGAAGATGGTTTCGGAGATCACTGGCTCTATTACAAGAAGCTTTACCGAGACAGCTTCCAGGCTGCGACAAGGTGTTACGTCGGTGGACCCTCTTTTAGTCTTTTCATTGAGTGAGTGTGTATTTGACGAGTATAATTAGTCTTCCTTCTTTACAAAATTCCTGTTAACTCTTTCACTCCTTGTTGCATGGGCCTAGCTCAGAAGTGGACACATTTTGGTCCGATAAGGCAGAGAAGAACTGGAGACGAAGGCCAGGAGAGGGCTTCGCCATCTTGTCCAAGCTGCGAGGAGTACATTAAGCAGCAAACTGAGCCTTGATCAATTGCGTGAGAGGCAAGTATGCTCAGACATGATTGCACTCGACTGCATGATTTGAACTACTTCGTACGGCGGTTGCTTATCATAGTAGTTCTAAAGCTGGAAAGAGAAGGAAGCCCTCGAGCCAGGCCAAGAGACCCTTGATGCTGAAATGGAGTCTGTATCCAGGAGGAGGTCTCGAAGAGAATAAGGCAATGAGGTCACCCAGAGGTCGAAGCCATACAACATATCTGTCGAGGTTCGACCTCGAAAGCCAAGGATAGATCGAGCATACAGCTGCTGAAAATGAGTGGCCGAGCCTACCATCTCTCGACATGAAGTGGCCAACAGGAAAGCCAAGGCCCAGGCTTCAAGAGATATGTGAGAGATGGTTCGCAAAGCTGGTGGAACTGCCGAAGCGTCTGAACTTATGTGCGCTTCGAACGAACGCATCGACAGGTCAGTTGGACGGCTATGCATAATGCTCGCAAGTCTTAGGCCAGCAAGATGGCTCGTCCATTGAAACCTCCCTCCTCCAGATGTATAAGTGAATGTCTTGGAGCTGAGTCCAGCTCCGAAGAAGAAAGAGCTGAAGGCTCCGCTCGTCCAATCCGAAGATGAATGGGCAAGCTGCCCCAACAAGCCAAGGTGATGATGCCCTGTATCCCAAGAAGTCGAAGGACAGAGCAAGATCGCAGCAGAGGAGAAGGAGTGAACCGTGGACAATTGATGCTTTTTCGTTTTTATTTGCCATGCTCCAAACACTTATTTAATCTGTCTGTAATCTTGGAATATTCTTACTTTTCTGCAACACAACATCTTTCTGCTTGAAATTTTTTATCATGGTGATTTCGTTCTCGGTCTAAGACAAGACGAGTCACCGTTGCTTTTATTCACTGAATCTGTGCTTCGCATCTGATCTCATTAGACAAACGAGTCTCATTAAACTAATCACTAACTTGTATAATGCCTAAGATCAATACGTATTGAATTTTTTCAAAACAACCATGAAATCAGCCTTAACACTGTATTTCCCCAGATTGTTAACAAGTGCAGAAATCGTCATAGGTCAAATGAATTTAGGCAAACATGTCCAATGATTAAATGATTTGAGAGAATGTTTGATTGACTTAAGACTCCTTAGGGGTGTAGTCAATCGATACATATTGATTGCCCTTAATCTTGGATATTTTGCAAACTATACCTTCTATCAATCGACATGTTGCATTCCTGTCGAAAGGTTACTTCGTCGATTTTATAACCTTTCGATCTTGGTTATGTGAGACCCATAATTCGACTCAATTTCCTGAGACGTAAAGTATACATCTCATCATCGACCTTTGATTTAAGTCGAGTCAGGATCATTTGCATCGTTAGTAAATATACATCTCCACATTCGACAATTCAAATTTAGGTCGAATCAGAGAATGTTTTTAATGCATGCGTAAATATACTCTCCATATTCGATGTTTATTATTTCGAAGGCTTCGAGCTTTACCTTGGTCGAAGTGTAGTGAGGTAAGGTTGTAAAAACCATCTCTGGTTCGACCATGTACTAGACAAACTATCATAAGTTTCTGATCTTAATATTCGAATATACTTAAGACCTTGTGGAGGTGTCTAAGTCAATCAATATACTGATGTGCCCATTAAACTTGGATATTTGCCCTACGGATTAAGGGATATAAAAATGCCACTGTCTGTACAACTTGTGTAAATCTGCCCTATAAATCAAGGTCTTCTCGACGCTTTATAGGAGAAAGACTTATGATGAATTGCCCTATAATAAGGGCTTTTCGACTGCTTTATAGGAGAAAGACTTATGTAAATTGCCCTAATAATAAGGGTCTTCGACTGCTTTATAGGCGAGTTTGGAGGGTGGGATATTACAACTACAACTCCGTTGAAATGATAATAAAAAAATAAAAAAAGAACGAGTGTGGTGTGTGTATGGGTTGGAAATTGGAAAAAAAGAGTAAGTGGAGATTAGGGGGGWAGTAAGAGGATAACCGCCATGACTTGGTTGGCCATGTGAGTTGATAAAATGTTAATGAAATGTCATGGCCTTTAACAAAACAACGTGCACATGTTTGGCATGGTTGTACATAGTTAGCAACTAAAACACTAACTTTAGCTTAGCTAACCCTTTATTTTATTTTATTTTATTTTATATTTCTTGTGTTAGATTAATTCATGGCATTCATTCATTCATTCATTCATTCATTCAATCTGTTATCTGTGTTATGTTGTTGTTGTTGTTGTTGTGTGGTCCATCACATCACATTACTATTCATATTCCTATTCCTCCCATTTTAATTTTGTCCGTATACTAACCAACTAGTGCATGCCAAGTGCCAAACACACCTCTAACTTTCCTCTTTAAACGTCACATTTTTTTTAATTATTTGTATGTGTTTTTTGTAGGTAATAACTAGCCACCTGGTGGCTTCTATATACACTTCCAAGTTCTCTACTCATCTGTGTTTTTTTTAATAATTTATGTAGGATCTCGCATGAATCATATCCACAAGACCACAACTGTTATTGTTATTTTGTTTTGCTTCGCAAGTTACTCGCTTAATCATGCTTATCCGTTAATGATACCCCATATTAATCACTAAATAGTGTATAAACTCATCAAAGAGTAATTATTCAACATGTTCATAGATAATATATTTTACTTATTAAAATCATATATGAAATAATAACTTATTAAGTAACATATAATTACACCCAAAATTTATTGCGCATTTCATCATTGATCAGATGGTTTATCTAAGAAAAATTGTTAAACGATGACTCTCATATTACAATGACATTTTGAAGATTATTAAATAAATTACTTGAGTGGGGTAATTATTATATTGGAAAGCAAGCTAAGTAACTTGTAGTAAGGCTTCCTTAATTAATTAGCTTAGCTTTGCTATCTACTAATGTTAGGTTATGAACAAAATAGAAGCAAGTAGAGAATAATAGGTGGTGTATATGAGGAATATTACTTGGTAATAAAGTAATTAGAGGAGGAATAAGAAAGAGTAGAGTCGGTTGAATAGAAAATTAAAGGAAAGGTGTTCTAATAGAGTACGTCAAAGGAAGGAAGGAAACAGTCCTAGAATTGAAGAAGGAAGAAGAGTGGAGGAGTGAGTGAGGTCAGCACCTATACAAGTTTAAGACGTGTTTGCTAAGTCAWTTCAATAATATCCAAACTAATTGGGTGTGTTAGTTAAGTAATGAATCTCTTCATCATATAGTATTTAATTTATTCAATTCGTTCTGCTTAATAGTCCAGTCTGTATGTGTGTGCTTATTAAGTGTGAATTCGATGTATTTGTGTGTCAATTGGATGTGAACTGTGAATGTTTCTTCTTTTTAATACTACTTTTTTAAATAGATGGTGGATAATTTATATTGAAAGCATGTTGGTGTTGATAATTTGCCTAATTGATTGATTAAAACCTACATCTATTAGGACTATCACATGTATATTTCTGTTGGCATATTTCACATTTGTCACTTATTATTGATCTTATGTGATTAGTGATGTTGTATGATTTACAATATGCCGTTCGTACAGTACGCTCAAAAGATACACACATAAATTAGGTCAATAGGCTGTGTATGTGTATACACACACAAATTATTAAGAAATTGGGTAAAAAYTAYAATCTAAGAAAAAACCTCTTATTTATAATTATTTTTATACATTTTAAAGATAAAAGGTATTTCGTATATGAAAATTATGGGGTACATAATTTAAAAAAGAGAAAATTAAGCAAAATAGCACAAACAATTAATTTGATGCATTAAGCATAAGAAAGTGAAAAATGAAGTGTGATGTACAAGTACAACATGAAACTCTAATTTGTAGCATTGGTGCAGAATATATTGATGTTAGGTTGGAGGCGAAAGTCACTAATAGAGTACATACGTGTCAGGTGAAGGAGTAAGAAGTCAATGATTAATTGGTTAATATGGTAAACCACTCAAGTTTGGACAAATATTACAACTGATTTTCCTCCTTTTTTTTTAACACCATAACAGAGAATTATTTATTTATAAAAGCTGCAAACAAAGTGCAAAGCAATGGAACAAATCTAAATTCTTCCAAACCCTATACAAAACCAAAAATGGTTGGGAATGGCAAGAAATAACAAGTTACCAAGTTGTTCCAAAGGGTCCACACCATGACACCCAAAGGCAAAACATTGAGAGTCCAACAGAATAAAGACATACAATAGTAATAACAAAAGCAGTGCTGACACTGAGATAGGCTAGGATTACAGACAAGCAATCGAACGAAATGGGGCGTTATTTCCACTCGGACAGTGACTTTTTTCAGGCTCAAAGGAACCAAGGCACTGGGTGGTGATGTAGTGCCAGCTTGAAGGACTCATTGCATTTTCTCACGATGTTGTGCAGATGGTGAGGCCACCTTGTTTCCAGCTCTCTATTGTATGAGATCAATTCCACAAGTCCATTACCACGGTTAGAAAGAAAGAGGTGTCATGAATGAACGCCCTAGCTGGTTTATGCCTTTCCCCTTAGCACTGTCATATGCGGAGAGATGGGCCTTGTTCAGCATCAGTTTCAAGCTCATGTTGTGAAAGAATACTGCTGAGCAGAGAAGACCTCCTGAGGTGTGAGTAATGCTGGTGCTGGCGCAAGAAGTACTGCATGAATTTGTGGAAAACCCACCAACGAGACCATCAGATCTCACTTATTGACTCCACCCCCACCAGCAGCTCCACCACCAACCCAAGAGGCATCAAACATTATAACTTGACAAAACCTTCTGGCTCGGCGGTTATCCAAGTCACTGAGTGGCACTTGTGAAGGGAGAAGGAGTGTCACTTCCCTGAAACATTTAAAAAACATGAAAATCATTCATTAATCGAGTGAAAGTTGTTTTTACCAAACCAATTTTTAGATCAAAGCACTCATATTCCGGGATCGTCCAATAATGGTGCCAGAATGGTAAAACACTAAAAAAAGCTTTCGTTTGAGATGTTAAGAGAAATTATAAAGGACCCAGGCATCCCAGCCCAGATTCCAGAAGAAAGAAAAGAAGAAGGTAGATGGGATTGGAGCAGCTAAATTTACTATCCATAAAACACCAGTAACTGGGCAGCACGGAAATAAATGGAGGTGTGTTCATCATAAGAAGGCGCAGGGAGAAGTTTGAGTTGAAGTTTGGAATCTTCAACATAAAGTTCTAGCAACAGGAAGTTAATGTTCTGAAAACGTTTCACAATAACATTTTGTCTTATAGAGCTTCATATTGCCAAAGCTTTTCCAAGGGACTAACTAGAAGGTGGGGTACTTGATTGGCAGGTTTTATTGAAATATGCTGTTTTTTTGTGAAGTTAACCATTATTGGACAAGGTCCAGTAGCTAACTATCTGGGATGGAATGAGAAAGAGAAAGTGGAAATCGTTTGGATTTCCCGAATTATAAAAGAAGGGAGGAGAATGTTGAAATGGATCAAGGTTCAAGGCCATTGAGAGATTAAATTTGAAACAGTCCAGTGGTAATGTGACTGGGAACATCTCTGCTCAAAGTTGACATAGGGAACTCCCCCAACCCCAATGATGGTACCCAAATAGGGATCCTCCCATTCCCAATTAACCTTGTTTAGACCTGACCTGTTTGATCTGATCCGTCCGCGTAGTCACCGAATCCATGTCAACTGCCTCTAAAGTGAAGAGTCTGGATAGGTTTACCTATTCGTCATGCTGAAATGAAGTCTTCATAGCATGTTCAGTGTACGTCTAACCAGGATTACGCAGTATTTCTGACTTCTTCCTATATCCGCAAGGATTAGTGTTGGCTAAAGCTCGATATATAATGGTAAATAATATGCCAGCCCCAACTTAGCCATGAAGCATTTATTCCAGGTGTGTAATTGCCTAAATCCTAAGCCACCACAAGAAAGAGGTTGAGTTAGGGTATGCCATGGGGTTCTGGGGATATAATGAGAAGAGTTGACCTTATTCCAGAGGAACCTTTTACAATGTTTTTCCAAAGTGTTGAGAAGTGTAGCAGGCAGTAGTGTAGTTTGCATAACAAAGACAGGAAATGAATTGAGGACAGATTTAATGAGTGTGGTTCTTCCAGAAAGATTTAAAAGTTTAGATTGCCACCCTCGYATCCTGTCAGTGGTCTTTTTTAGTAGGTCAAAGTAATCTGCAATTCGAAGTCTATTAGGCTTGATAGAGACACCCAGGTATTTTCCAAATGTAGTGGTGGAAGGGATTGGGCTTGAAGACATTATGTGTTGCCTGACTGGGTAGGACATCTTAGCTGGGAAAATGACAGAGGATTTATGAACACTBACATGAAGACCAGACAGACTACCAAATTCAAAAAGAACTTTTAGCATTTCTTCCATATTAGCAGCAGAAGCATGACCAAACAAAAACACATCATCAGCATAGAATAAGTGAGAGAGGGGGATATCCTTTGTMATGAAAAAAGGTTTCCATTTTTTGGCCGAGATGGATTGCTCAATCAGCACATTGAGCCTCTCCATACATAGAATGAAGATGTAAGGAGAGAGTGGATCACCCTGCCTTATTCCCCTGGAATTCTGAAATGAAGGAGTGATTTCTCCATTCCAAAGACATGAAATGGTAGAAGAAGAYATGCATTGCATAATGAGCTTGCAAAAGGGCAGAGGCAGATTGTACCCTAATAGAGTGTCATAAATAAAACTCCATTCTATACTATCAAAAGCCTTAGTGAGGTCCAATTTAAGTGCCATAATATTCTTGCCTTTCCTAGCTTTGTGAAAAGTATGGGCAACTTCTTTCAAGATGATTATATTATCATTAATGGATCTGTTGCTAATAAAACTAGATTGAAGGGGGCTAATCATTGTATCAAGCATGGGTTTCAACCTGTTCACAATTGTTTTGGTCAACAACTTATAGATGGTGTTGCAAAGGGCAATTGGACGAAAATCAGAAATTGTGTCAGGGACATCCTTCTTTGGGATTAGAGTCAAAAAAGTGCTGTTGATATCTGAGGGAAAAGTAGCAGAAGAGAAGCTATCTTGAATAAAAGAAAGCAAGAAAGGGTGTAGCTGGTCCCAAAAGTGTTGATAAAAGATTGGTTGAACCCCATCTGGGCCAGGGCACTTAGTAGGGGACATACCAAAAAGGGCATTCTTTACCTCCAATAAGGAAACAGGGGAAGATAAAAAAGAAATTTCTTGATTAGTGATTTTAGTTGCCGCAGAAAAAGCCAAAGAAATAGGGGAGGAGGGCATTTTCGAGCAGTAAAAATCCTTAAAGTACAACATGGCCATGTCTTTTAAAACTGTAGGATCAGTTACCCAAACCCCACCATCATCCTGAAGTGTCAAAACCTTACCCCTGGTTTTTTTTATTTGTGCCACAGTATGGAAGTACTTGGTATTATAGTCCCCAAACTTCCGCCAATCATACCCTGCCTTTTGAGCCCAAATCACACGTTGGATAGAGTAAATTCTTTCCAGATCAACAAAAAGGTCCTGTTCTAGTTGGGACAAAAAGGAGGAAAAATGCCTAGAGAGGGAAAGCTGGATACCATCAAGACGTTTTAGAATTATTTTTTTGTCTCTATCTAGGTTTCCAAAAATATTTGTATTCCAATTACCAATATTAGTAAGAAAGTTGGTTTGGCCTTCCAAGAAATCCCCAGCATTTGGGATCCAGTTAGAGATAAAAAAGTCATGAAACTCAGGATGTAGAAGCCAAGCATCCTTACA
>SNQN01007581.1:11511-32799 GCA_008642245.1 Bassia scoparia | reverse complement strand
TTGTAGGAATAGACTCTTGGAATCCTTTCACCACCAATTCTGAAAATGGGTGAAAATATACCATCGCATTTAACATAATAACCACTCCCTCGAATGAACATGAGATGCCTTTTTTATCAAACGTTCATGATGTTTGATAGTGTGACATACTTCAACCTCTCAACACATACTTGCACCAATTTATCTGTGTATGTTGTCAATGTCCTCAGCAACAAAACACCCCTTAAATCAGGTAAGACTTGCTGTTGGAGCAAAAAAAGATGAGGAACCATCATCAACCACAACTTCTTGAACACCCTTACATCTCCTTTTTCGTTAATTATTCTTCTTATTTCCCTATCAAGCGCAGTCAGTGGATAGTACCTCTCCTTCTTCATCTACCACATTGAAGTACCGTCTACTTGTGCTTTTAAATCGTAATGTGGATTCTTTGCGTTCGGCCCTTGAAACTGAAAACACATCCCGTTCAGACATAGTGAACATAAACAGGTCATACACATCATATTCACTTAGTATGCAACTCCTTCGTATCAGATATACGAAATACAGAAGTACCGCCATTAAATTCTGGACCAACCCATGCAAAGAGTGTTTTATCACACTATTCATCTTCAACTCAAGCGGTGACCCAAAAACCCATATCAATCACAGCTTGTCTATATACACCAACCAGCAACTCATCACTAGTAGATTCTAGTAGGACTGTATGTTGTCTTTAATGCAGGAACAGGTGATTTGATGTCCGTCAAACATGAAATACCCATAGAATCCAATACTGATTGAACCTTTCGAAGCAATTGGTGCAATACCCATAGTTGATGCAACAACTATTTTTTTACCATCATCACTTAATGAAGCACCATCATGTTTCTTTTCGCTGAAAAATTATAAAATAATATCAATAATTTATAATAAGAAATTGAAAAATATCATTCAGCTTATATTATGATCTTGCGAATATCTTTTTCGTACTCTGGGTCATCATCAG
This sequence comes from Bassia scoparia, assembly GCA_008642245.1. Classification (NCBI taxonomy): domain Eukaryota; kingdom Viridiplantae; phylum Streptophyta; class Magnoliopsida; order Caryophyllales; family Amaranthaceae; genus Bassia; species Bassia scoparia. The sequence goes on along the minus strand of SNQN01007581.1, from coordinate 31,811 downwards.
AACTATCATCGTTATCATCATCACATTGTGAAGACCTAATATTTTCAACAGATTGTACAAGCTGATGTTCACTATCTATAAATTTAACAAAAAAGACTTCATACATAAACAATATTTAAGATCACTACAAAAGACATAACATAATCTGAGTATAAATAAGTATAATAATAAAGATCATTATTATTATTCAAAACTACATAATATGAAAGATAATAATATTATTCAAAAACATAATATGAAAGATATAATATTATTCAAAAATACATAATATGAAAGATAATAATATTCTCCAAAAATACATAATATGAAAGATAATAATATTATTCAAAACATACATAATACTAAACAGAACATCACGCATAAAAATGTAACCTTGCATAATATGCATATTACCATATTATTAAAATGCATTAAAACTTTATACCTTCAAAATGTGCTGGAGAATTCATTCGTCGAGATATCACATATTTACTTTCACTACTTTTCTCTGTAAAATTCAAGATTACCAATATTTCAGTTAACTCATAATATCAAAAGTTAACAATATAATATTAATATAAAATAGTATTTAACACGTGAAAAGAATTTTCAAATCATTGACAACTAAATTATATAAAACAAATAACATAATATCAACTATAACAACATAATATCAACAAAAAATATATAATGAGACCTAGACTAAGAAAACCAATAAATACAGATTTGACAGACACACAAAGCACGCACAAATACATTTTTTCATTTAAAAAACGACTATATAACACACTACATAAGAAAACCTAAATAATATCAAATAATAAATAATACATAAACAAGATACATAATATTATTTGAACACACATAATATCAACTATAAGAACATAATATCACAAAAGATATATAACAAAACCTACAATACGAAAACCTAACAATACAGATTTGACAGACCACAAAGCAGGCACAAAAAACATTTTGTCCATTTAAAAAAATACTATTACAACACAAACTACATGAGAAACCTAGAATAACATCAAATAATAATAACACACAGATACATAATATTATCTGAATATACATAATATCACTAAAAAACATAATATAAAAAAAAATACATAACAACACCTAAAGTACGAAAACCTAAAAATAACAGGTTTCAGATACATAATATATCTGAAAATACATAATATCAAACACACACAATAATATTAAGAAAAGCTACATAAAAAGACCTAATATTAAGAAAACCGAAAAATAGAGATTTGTGACATACAAAAAGCATGCACAAAGAAATTATATTATTTAAAAAACCGTATTATTAACAAACTCAAAACTACAAAATAACATAAAACATATAATATCACATAAAACTACATAATAACATTTAAAACTACATTATAACATTATCTAAACAACTACGTAACTTATCAACGTAGCGACAATAGTTTTTACACCGAAACAAAATAACAACAACAATTACACAATATCACTAACAAAATACATAATATACAATAGAACTAAATAACATACACAATTTCACATAAAAACAGATCTAACGTTTCACATAAAAAATAAACAAAAAATTTCAAAGATCTAAACAATAATAACGTTTAGTAAAACATAAAAACATATCTAAACCTTGAATAGACTTCTGAGTTGAAGGAGGACGACTGATAGAACTTCTCAATCCTCTTCGTTTTTTAAAATCAGTTTTGTCGAATTTCGCAAGTACTTTATCACTAGCTTTCACCGTTTTTACACACTTATCCTCGCCAATTTTAGAAGTTTTTTTACAGACTCCATTCTTGATCGTTATTTTAGTCATTTTTTAAGAAATGAAAATGCAGAAGATGAAGATGAAAATGCAAATGAGAGAGATTATAGAAGATGAATATGAAGAGAATGAAGAGAGAGAAAAATGTTGCACTGCAGCAGTTGAAAATGGATGAAGAAAAGCAACTGCAACTTTTTGAAGAAAGGAATCTGAAAAGCCGCTTTTTATGAAAACCGTAAAATCGTGTACTATAAGTTTACATAATATCACGTGACGTAGATTGGGTTCACAATAACTTATTGTGAACCCGGTCTATATTAGTCAAACTACAAATATCTTAGATTTTTTCTAATCTAACTAGATTTTTCCATACATTTCTAAAATATCTAGATTAGATAATTTCTCATGATTTTTCTAGAATACATCACACTTGATTTTTCTAGATAATTTATCATACATTAGATTTTTACATCATCTACCTAGAATTTTCTAAATTAACTCTCAACACTTTAAACATCAATAATTTCCCTGTTACTCTCCAAATCAAGTGTGTGACATACCATTGGAAAGATCTTTGAACAGGCTTTAGTCTTCAACTTGAGTCATCTCAAAATTCCAATTAGTTTGAGAGGTATGCCCAGTTGAAGTTGACCCTGTCAACACTTCCTTCCAAAAATTTTGTTTTTTGGGAGGAGCTTCGACATTCGTGGCTTAGTGGATCTTCTTTTCTCGCTGCTCTGATACAATGGTTGTTCTTGCTGCTCTACTCGTGGCTTACAAATGGCATGTATTCAACGCTTACTCTCAAAGTAAGATTTGGTAATTTGGCTTGGAGGCTTGGATATGACAAAATCATTCTTAAAAGTGATTCTAGTAGTATCATACATGCTATCAAATAGTGTGCACATGGAGTCTTCCATATTTATGTGATTTATAATGATGTTTGTAAAATGAAGTGTTTATTTAGCTTCTTTAATTATATATTTGAGTTCCTTTCTCCAAAATCTTCTTGATCTTGCAGATTTGGATGTCTCTTGATTAATAAAATTACTGATCTTTCCTTCAAAAAATTGTACATATATAAAAATTAAAATTAAAAAAATCGAGTCTCAATAGTTTTCAAGTCAAGTTTATGGTTGCTCAACTCGACTTGTTAGCATRTCGAGTCGATTTCGAGTAGCTTGCAAGTAATATTGTATCACCATCACTCCTACACTTCATAATTGAAATAGTTTTTTTGACGTATAGTAACCCTTTATTATTATTATAAAGTTATGATATATAGTAATGTTTTTTGGTACAATAAATTAGTGCAGAATTATCTTTACGATGAAGATTCAACAGTGCTCGGCTTTGCAATAAGACACACACCAACAACAATCTACTATGATTGCCTACAGAGAAAGGGACATGGGGATAATGGATAATGTTCTTATTGTGGTCCCTCTATTTAAATAAATAAATAAATAAAAGATAAAGAGCTTTTTTTCATAAGAAAGACTTGTTAGAGAGAATGTCGGAATAATTTGGTTTATAATTTGGTTTCCACTTAAATATATAAATTAATTTACTTTAATAGACTAGGTTAAATATTCTACTCCATAAATAGAAATCTCAACATTAATGTGTTATGTGGCTATAACTTTTAGCAATGCATATGTTCATTTTTTTTTGCTTTGTTTTTTTTGACYAGTATGTTCAATTTGTTTATACGTCATCTATTTCAATTTAGTATAAATTTTGAAAGAGGTTCCGATTCTTAGACAAAATTTAGAAATTGTGTTTGTGTGGTACAAACGACCTTAATACCCTTGTTAATTATAAGGTTAAAAGGGGAGGGAAAGTACTACCAACCACCAATTAGTAAGCTTAAATATGTCCTTTTATACAAAAAATTTATTCAATAAAGAAAGAAAATAAAAGTTTCCATTAATATGTAAAATCCTTAAATGACAAAAGTTTCCAGTAAATTGAAACGAAGGAAGTAAATAAATTTTGGATTTGTAGGTGTAATGATGAATAAAATTATTAAAGCAATGTGTCATTATGTGATTAATGATATAATAAATGCATTGTATTATAGAGTGGTACAATGAAATTATTTACGAAATAAATGAAATGCTATGGTCATTAAATTACAACTAAGATAGAGATGATATGTTCAAGTCTTGACAAAAACAATTTACAAATACAAGCTAGTCTGTGAGCCTGAGCGTTGCCCAGATTGTTCGGCATATGTGTTGTTTTCTTCATTTAATTTATTGGATGGTAAACATTGTTCTAATGGGATACTTGTGAAATTGCATTTTTTTATAAGAATTTTTTTTTGTCAATATAGTAAACTGATTTGGGAAACCTTCCTCGATCACATTGTAAATTAAAAGTGCATACATGWGAATCTTTGTTGAGCCATGTTATTTTATTTAATATTCTAAGGTTTTTCTTATTGCGGTAGGAGAGTGGTTGGCATTGCAATCGATTTTCAAGAGAGATGTGAAAGTTTGGCATTATATGTCGTCATCGATCCTGTTTGTATGCCATTTTCCCCTGCAATTTGTGGCAATAATACTAATTAATTTGTTTATATTCACATATATGTTGTATTGGGATGTTATTTAAAAAAAATGTTGTATTGGGATGTTAATAATTAATTGAACGATAACAAGTCGGAGGAACCTAACGGTATATTAATAGTAAAGTGCCCTACTACTCTTATAAAACCTATGGAGTACGTCATTTTTTCTGAATGTGCTTTGTCAGACCAAATATACTTATATATATGCTCTTTATTTTCACGGTTCATATGCAAAAAGAGGAATGATCAATGTTGGTTTCATGTGGCTATCTAAACTTATGAAATTAAAAATTTTGATTGGTTGAGCCAAAAATAAAAGAAATTAGAAGTATATCCATTCTAATTAGTAATTACTCGGCCACGATGCGAGAAAAGTTTTTTTTTCATTACAGAGAGTAAAGGGGGGGGGGGGGGGGGGGGGGTGTTAGTCCCTCAGATGGTTACAAACTATTTTTCGAATACAAGGCGAGACAGTAAAACAATGAAAGTAATTTAAAAGTTCTCGGGTTGCATTTCACAACAAGTCGTTGCGATCTAATGTTTGATCCGAAGTGAGATGTGTCAAAAAATCTCCGTCTCCTAGGATAAGATTGATATGTAACAACCCTTGTTGTAGAAGACCATTTAATATAATGTGGAGTCCTTTGGTGATTGCATGGTGTTGATGTGTGGCCCTGACGACCTTGCGAGAAAAGTTTTTCTCTCGATGAGTTTAACACAAATCAGCTCTTATAAGTCAACATCAAATACACAAATCCTTTTTAGGTAAAAATTAATTATTTACAAATATTTGTGGCTGAATATTGAGTCCAATTTCTAAGGCCTTCCTCACGATGCATTAAAAACTAATACAATGGAATTAGAGCTGCTATTTTGGTTAGAATTAATAAAAAATGAAATGTTAACTGAAAACTGACTTAGAAACTGAACTGATTAAAACTTATAACTGAAAATCAACTGTCATGATTTAGTTAAACAAACTGAACTGCGATTGATGAACTAGAATTGAATTGCAATTGAACTAAACAAACTGAAACTGAACTTCAACTGAACTAAAACAAACTTAAACTGAAAGTAACTACTTAAAACTTAATCACTGACCAAAAATATTTCTTTTAAATTATTAACCCTTAATTTGTAATAATGCATTTACCAATTATACATTTACTTGAATTCTATATTATTTCAAGTTTTGGAGATACGAAATGTAATATTAAATTTTGGTAGACAAAGTTTTATTTCTCATTTATGCTTCTTTTAAGTTTAACATTCTCTTAGATTAATTTTTATTATTATTAATTCAATTAAATAATTTGATAATTTGATAATTAAATATTAAACTATTCTATTATTACTTATATTATTATTACTAAAATAAAAGCCACAGAAGGACACATGTTACCTCCTGCTTAAAAATTTTCCCTCCAATATTTTTATGTTTTTTTGTAAAATTTTTATTATAACACATTAAATCTATATTCTTTTACTAAAATCTAGAAGATTCTCCATATATCAATATATGATTATTTATGAAATTGCAATATCTATCAATATACTTTAACACATTAAACAAAATCTATTTATTTTAAACAAAATTTTTAAAAAAACGTATCTTTTATTATGTCATAATATTGCTACTTTGTACTATACAGTACAACATTTGTTTACCACATTACTTAATGAAATTTTATAAAATACATACATAATAGGAACATTCAATTTTATATATTGACAAATGAAGATTACTTGTAAAAAAACAAAATCAACTGTTTTACCTTGCAAATTTAAGTTCATTATATCTTGACTTACCGTGATGGTGAGCCGATGATATATATCATTCATCTTAACTTTTTTTTCTATTTTATTCACATATAAATACAAAAAATCTCTTACCTATGAACATTAAAACTTTCTATTGACTCTTTAGGCTCTCTGTGAATCTTAGTAATATCTTGCATATTATTGCAACAGCCCTGTTGTATATTATCGTAACAATACAATTTTATAATAATTAAATCCGGCTACCTTATTTCACTATTTTTAAAGTTTACCAAATAATAGTTATATTACCGTTTATCACCACGGCCATAAGACTAGTCTATTAATATTTAACTAATGAACAACAATGTTCATTTCGCAAGACCCCACAAATTATCGAAGCCCACATCTTTTTGTTCACGCATTCGATTTTGAGTTGTCGTGGCACTGAGAAAATTCAGCAATCGTTAGACTAAGAGAATATATTAAGGTACTTGATCTCACTAGAAGAGAGAAGAGAGAGAAGGAAGTATGCGTCTCTGGGTTTTAGAATGATCATGGGAGTAGAGTAGTTTATGTTCTTTCTAATTTCTACTAACTTATTAACCATTAAAAAGACTCAAGCAAAACAAATTAACATAAAGCAGGTCCTGCGGACAATGTGGGCGTTTGTAGAATCACACTGCGCAATATTCTATGTGGCAAGAAGACATCCTAATCACTAGCTAAACACCATGGCTGTTGCTGGTTCATATCGCCTGAACCTCTGGCAGTCACTTAACAATTGACTGCTTTGTTTCTTCATATTAGACCTCAGATCTCTTTACTCTAGCATTCATATATACCATACCTGTTTGTTACTACATACTTTGGCATTATTTCTTAGCGACTTGATCACATTTGATCGAATAGTAAAACTCATATATGCATCCTAAATGTTGTAGCAACGGATAGGTTCAAACTGATCTTCCGTCACGCATGGCCTCATTTCTTCAATTTAGTTCATATACCCATAGCTATGCCATCCCTCTGTGAATGTCAAATAAGTTTCAATAACGTAATCTTTGTATAAAACATCCACCATCACCAACTCTCCTTCACAATCATGATCCACTTCGCAACTCTTGCTCGAAGTGATTTCAACTCTTTCTATTATGGTGATTTATTTGAGTTTGATATCGATTTTTGTTTGTTTTGTTTTTGTTTTTTTTTTGTTTTTTTTTTTGGTATTTGAAGCATAATAGCATTAAAAAAAACTAATTGTATGTATATAGATTATCTAAATTTTTAACAAATTTGAGATATGAAACTAATTATAACAATTTATCTTCTTTTCAAGTGAGTTTAGTTTACTTTTAAATTAGCTTGTAACAACACTTTTTTGGTCTAATATTAACTAATATCAACTACTATCACTCTGAATTAATATTAAACTGCATTATTATAATAAAGTTGATCCAACTTCATATTACATTTGTGATCATTCATTGGATTATCGAACTGTATTGGAATTTGGTGTATAAACATTGATAAGGATAATGATCTGAAATTGGAAAATAAAATCGAATATACTTTTTTCGACTGAATAACTAAATTGGTTAATATGGAACACCTAAACCCAACCGATAAACCTATATATAATATATAGTTTTACTTTCAACTGAAATTATTTGTTAAGAAAGGAAAAAATTTATTATTATTTATTATTATATATTTATTTATTATATTATTATTATTTATTATTATTATATTATTATTTATTTTTATTATTATATATATTATTTATTTGATTATTATTATATTATTATTATTTTATTTATTATTATTATTATTATATTTTTATATTTATTATTATATATTATTATTATTATTATTGAACTCGTCAAATTGTGAGCTATGGTTCAAACTAAACTAAATTGAAATGAAATGAACCGATTAAGTTCAAACTGAAAATAATGAACTGAAATGAATAAATTAAATTCAAACCGAAATAACGAAAACTGAATTGAAACTGAAACTAAAAATTTAAAAAATTGGACTAAGTGATTGAAATAATTGTCAATGAACTGTTTACACAATTGACTGTCAACCAAACTATTATGGTTTAACCAAAATTTACTGAATTAACTAAACTTACACCTCAAATGGAATGCTTTCTAGTATCAATATATTGTGATGGGAATGGGATATTTATACTCTCATCTCTTAACACTTTGCTACACTATCCCCTCCTTTAATCTAATGGGAAACCAATTCAAACCTCTTAGACTCAACCTTTCAACATTCGACTCGTTCAGAGTGCAACAACAAATTAAAACATGCTGCACTCCACTATGATTTTTCTTTGTCAACATAAACCATTTTACCAGAAGCCAGACATTTTAAAGATAATTAAGGCCTGTTTACTTGAACCTGAAACAAAACTGAACTGAACTGAAACTGAATGAACTGAACTGAATTTTTTAAAACTGAACCTGAACTGCCGAACAGACTATTAAAACTACCTGAAAGTTAAGAAACACAACGGCCTGAATAGAGCACCACAATGCGACAATTATCTAGTTATTCCGTAAATGCAACTATACGTAACGAAGAAGGCAACTTAATATGCAGACTAAATTTATGCCTAAAACTCTATGTGTGTATGTGGACATCAAAAAGCGACACCACTAAATTTTGCCTGAAATCGAAGTATGATAAGCAAAGAGTGCAAAGGAATTTTTTACCCTTAACTCAGAATACATTGAACCCACATTCTTATTCTCAATCTCCCTCAAAAAATTTGGAAACATCTTTTATGAAACCCTAAAATTAGAAAATCCCCAAATTAGAGCCTCAATTCCTCTATTACTACAAATCACATTAATTTAGTAAACAAGCACCCCCAAACCCTATCAAAATTCCCAAAGAAATTCGACATCTAAAAGTATCTATATGTACTAATAGAGAAAAAAATGAATTGGTATACAAAAAAATATCAAATGAAATGAACTCTAAAATTCAACCTCTCTGGTATTTGTGGCGAGAAAAATAATTGTAAACAATAACATTCAAACAAAAATAATATTAAACTTTACATTTTGGAGTTCCCTTTAGAAGCTTCATCAAAATCCGTCCCAAGTCACGCCTGAATTGCCTAGAATCATCGAACCTGAATTGAGCTTGATTGTACAAGCAATTTCGACCAGATCGTCTCCTGATTCTAGCAAACCCTAGCTGCAAAAAAAAAAAAACACACGCAGAAAGGAGAACAGGGTAAAAAAGGAAAGAAGGAGAATGTTCATGTTGGATGGAAAACAAGGAAGAGGAGACGCGGTAGCAAACCATTAAGCTCGAACTTCATGAGCTCAAAGCAAGCGTTAAAGGAGAGCTCAATTCCTTGCTAGTTTGGGATCCAGATGCGTTGGTTGCTTGATGGGTATGTGTCGCTCATTGATATGTTACAATAGAGTATTACTTTAAGTGATGTTAGCATACTCAGAGAAGTGAGACTTGTGGATAGAGGTACTTGAATGGGAATCATCCAATACATTGATGCTCAGCTCTTGCGAAAAAGGCTGCTGATGATATACTTGAGGGCCAGATACTTTCTTTTCTACGATTCATGTGATGAACATAAACGCTTCCTCTCTTATGTATATATGTATAGAATTAAAAGGTACAGGCTAGCGCTGTTTATATCATTGAGATTCGATAAAGTAATAATTCTGTTTGTTGAGTAGGAGTTGGAGTCTGGCGCTGTATGATTTCATCGTAACAGGACCATCCTTAGCAGATATCTTATAAACACTAGGGCGAATAGTCATAATTTAAAAGAGTATTGCATTCAAACAATTGCCTATGTTACTCAATAGCTCGAGTTTCATGGTTGTTCTAAGCAGAGATGAATGTTTATAAGCTACCTATATAGTGCCCCAACCGCAGATTTTGTTGATTTTGTGTTCGAGTATATATTCAAAAATACTCTATAGGTATATATATACTTTTAGATTAATTTTGTTATAATTATTTTAGTTCGTACCAATAGAATTCTTTTTATGATTTTTATAAGCTTCTTTCTTTTTTGTAGCTGTCTACAATAAAAATATTATTATAAATCAACAAATATTTCTAAAAATTACGTTAATATATAAATATATTTTTAATCTCAACAATGAAAATTTTCTTAATTTTATAAATTTTCAAATTTATATTTTATAGATAAATCGACTAAAAATTTCATTCATTAAAGTATTAACGGCGACAGAGGAAAAGCAGCGACATTAATATGTATTATTTAAAGGGCCTGTTGACATTCTGAACCTTTTCAGAGCATCTACCTGCAAAAGACATGATACATGAAACTGAGGAAAACTGTATCATGTCTTTATGCAATTGAAATCCAAATCATAACCGGCAAATCAATAATTCAACCGAAATATATATCAAAATCGAAATATTTGAACAAAATAAGAATAGTTGTCCATTGTTCTTCTAATCCGTTCCAATTTTGGCCTCATTCTGGGCCAAAATTTTCGCGTGTATTTAAGGTCATGTGAGGTGATTAGATCTATAGCTTCATCCTTTTGCCTCTACATCACTTGATCAGACCTTGTAATCACGTCCTACATTAAACTCTTTTTAACAAAATTGGATCTCATTGTGCAAATGATTCTGTGCAACTTGTGCAGTTCTTCTCAATGTGCTATTCCTCCATACTAATCAAATATGTTCAAATACTTTCAAATCATCAAATTAAATATTTCTAGGGATAATACCAATGCAATGGTTCAAGAATGTTCTGACTATTATTACCCGACATTTCGTGTAATATCTACGATGTCTATATCGTACTTTTCTACTATTTCCTTGTCCTTTTATACTTTTCTACCCTGTTTAATTCAATAGTTTATCTATATATTACTTAATTATGTACCTTACAATGAATGTATATGTCATTATCGAACTTTGTGTTTTTCTTGTTTCTTACTTATCTGGTTTTATATCTCACTAACGTTTCTTTTATCTTTTCCTTGTGTAAATAACTTATGGAGTCACTCATTTAAAATATCTATCCTTGTTTACTCTTGATATTTAGTGTATGCATAGTCAAGGGATAAAGTTTGTGCTTAATTATTCACTATTCATGATAACTATACTTCTTTCTATCTACCATTCATTTTTTCTAACAAGACTTCCAATACAATTGCATTCACATTCAAGAATAGTACAATTTGGGAGTACACAATCCAGTTTATGGACTGATAATCTATATCTTATCTATTTTCGTTAAATTTATTAGTACTTTTGCTGTTATTATTCAAAACTTTCCTAATTCTGATATTTACGTGTGCTTTTGTGACAATAATATGAAAAATATCCATTGTTTCAATGTTAGAATGTTGAATTATGCAATTGGACCAGTAGAGGTCCGACGTAGATGTAACCGCAGCTGGGGTCGTGGGGTTGTACAACTACCTCCTACTTACCCCATTCCCATCAAATAACCTATGCACGACAAACCGAATTATATAAGGTCTTTAGCCTGAATTACATCTCGACAAAGCATAATTTACGAGTTTTGCAGGCTTCAAAATGAGTCACTTTTGCAGTGTGCACGATGCTTACTCTATTATGATCTTCCTAATATGGCATTCCTCAACGATTCCGATCATATACTACACTAATTATCTCTTACAAAGTATTTCAAATAACTTCTCACCTTGTTAGGCCTGGGGCATAGCCCCTACACTACCTTAAAAACTTTAGGCTATACACTGCTCCCAAATACACGATTATGGTATTATAATCAGCCTCTTCGTTAGTAGTGTTTGTGACATCATCATTGACCTACCCTTGGAGCTATCTTAGTACTTGAGTTAGAAATAATCACTGTGCGATAACCCTATTTCTCGGTGGAGTTCGACCCCTTTTTAGCGCGAACTACTAGTTAGGACAGAGTGAGCGAAAGAAGATAAGTTTATCTTCGTCAAAACTGTCGGACTATAACACCATGAACGATGAAAATTGCTAGATTTTTATTTATTAAAAAAAGACATGGAGCTTATTGATTGCCTACTGTTGAGTGGACACTACTACCATATATATATCCATGTGCTTATTCAAAAGAGGAAGTCACGTGCATCATCATTGCTGACACGCCTTTTTAAATAAATGTTATTGATAGTAATAGCTTGACACTTGGTATTTACCTTATGAGTATAACATTACCATTATGCAACCCTTCTACACCGCTTCCTTTAATCTTAATAGGTTCAATGCAACTATATCATAACCTATCTCTTATCGAAGTTAATATCAAAACAAGTGCATCATTAGTACCTAAAATAAGATTGAAATTCTATAGAAAAGGAGGCACCGAAAACAAAGACGTTTGTGCAATCACCCAATTTTTGACGAATGAGGACAAATTCACCTAAATAGAAGTTTTATTTTGTTGATTCTGCCCATTTGTGCATATTCTTTTGTTTTACTTAGGTTGTATTACATGATTTTTTACTTTCAATTGGCACTGTAGACGGTTACACATTGCTTCACGTGCAGCTTTCGTGCGTGAACTGACATCTACGTACAATATTCGTTGCCTCTTAAAAGCGTTTTGGAACGTTCCGTTACACTATAGCCCATTCCTCATGTTTTTTTGTATTATCTTATTAGCCGATTTTCTAATTAAAAAACATGAAAATATACAAACATTCGCAAAAACTTCGTGAGAAAAAATTAACCTTTGAAAAATTTTGTTAATTTCTAACACTGGTATACATGAACAGAACAATGAAACGAGTCTAACTGAATAGACAGAATTGACTCAGTTTAAAAATGTCGCAGAACTATTTTTGTAAAAAAGATATTGAAAATGAACAAGCAATATTAAAGAAACCACTGCTTGTTTTTAGGATGGGCGGGGGGACTTTTAGATAGAACCCTTTCATTGACTTTTGGCGCGACCCCTGAAATCACGACTTTTGAGCTTAAGGACTTTTGTTTGAAGGCAGGATGTGCTTTGATAATTAGATCAAATATATACAATAGATATATCAGATCTACCTGTCAGAAGAGACAAAATCTCCATCTAAATACATCTTTTAATCTTTGACCTTGGCTGATAGACTAGTTGTCTGCTATCGTTTGCAACAATATCACACTTTTAAAGGTATTCTTTGCCAAATCACCTGGTTAAGAGTTTTTTTTTATGTCAAAAAACAACGTTTAATCCAAAAATAGTCAACAAACAACATTTATTAAAAGTACTCACCTTAAGGCTAAAATCCGATCAAAAATTTGAAAGTCCGGCGGTGTTGACTTGCCCTTTTCCCCTCGTTGCCTTACGCTTGGTATTGCGTCACCTTACTGCTTCAACTCACTAGCTCCCTCCCTTTTCAAATCTCAATCATGGTTCATTGTTGCACCAAATTAATGGAATCCGGTGTTCTAATTCTGGTCAGATATCGGGGAAGTTTCTTTTCATTTTAAGTTAATTTTTATTAAATATTTACCCTTCCTTATGACTTACTAGAATTTAGGTTAAGAATAGTGAGTTGATACCATGCGTCATTTATTTCTAAGTGTCAGACAGTATTGTGGACAAAAGTTCACGGTAGCTGAAAAAGGCTGAGTTAATGTGGTTAGTGTATACAGAGACGTTTGCGATATATAGCGTATACTTGTTAATTTGTGATTTTAACGTTCAAGTTGAAGTTGTAACAATCACATTTGATCAAGTTTATTTGTTGGTTGTACATTGAGTCGTGTAATGTGAGGAATGCGATTGGTCACATAAAATAGGCTTGGTAGTTCTGATATGGTTTAACTTTTTTCCGAAATTAAAAAGCAGTTCTATGGAGATGGACAATGTAAGATACTGTATAGAATCATAGCAGTCTTATGATGCTGGTACTTAATTTTAGTTGAATTGAATTCTGTACTAGTTCTAGTGTGATTTAAAGGTATGACTGGTTCTATGGTAGCGTGTGCCTGATAGTGCGCGCCTTTTCTACATACGATTTTCGTTGTGGACTGTCTAACAGAATCTCGCACGTGAGTGCGCGGTATTAGGAGGCGTTTTGGGCGAGTTGGGTAAATCTTGCCACCGTGCCTCTACAGTTATTCCGGATCCTTCGAAACATTGTTTGCTAAGTTAATATGCCCCTTTTGATATAGTAACTAGTTCCAGGTGAGTTTGCAAAGGGAGAGCGTAAATGGTACTCAACGAATATCTTTGTACCTAAAAAAGCATTCTTTAATCCCAGCCTTCCGAGGGGGGCATGTAGGCAAGGCCCTCTATTGCGATCCCTTATTGATACTCATATCGACCACAATTCACTGCTACATCACAATATAGAAATATCTTAGACACGCGCTCACTAGCTTAGGAAATCTATCTAATGCAAGTAGTTCGCTATGTCTATACCACGTACACCTAACCTCATAATTAGTCTCTCCATAAATTCATCAAATTACCTACGTTGACCTAAAAATCTCGTCGTCTCAGCAATTCAACTGAAATTACTTCAAAGCCCGTGTGAGGTCTACTGACAGCATCGAAAAGGTCATGTGCATTAAGAATCCAATCGAAATAAACACATTCATACCATGGATTTGAAAACTCACTAGTACCAACCTAACTTACCTACTTGTTGCACTCACTATCCCAAGCACAAATAGACAACATTGCTTCCCGATTAACGCGAATCCTCCCACAACAAGGCAGATCTTAAGCAATTTGCATTCCACTTAACGATTGCACTAACATCGAAAACATCGATAACGAAAGAATTACATGGACTGAAAACCAAAAATCCAAGAACCAAGACCTCACACTTCCTACAAAAAACACCTATTCGCTGTCCCTTCTATATGGCCATCGTGCGAACTAACTTGAGGCGGAAGCTAGCACCGACACAATAGGGTACCGCTATTGTCTCCCTTCCCATACGCGCGTTAGGATGTCTACGTGTCGTAATGGTAGAAGGACACGACTAGCACTATTAGCGTTAAGAATGACCTTAGTGCGAATGCTGCTCTGACTAAGCGAGAGGCGACCCGGTCTCCGAGATTACCTAACCTGTCCCACATTAATAAGAGGACCCGTTAGGTAAGGCTAAATTGTCGCTCACAAGTAATTATCGTAAAGATGAGACACAGGATTGGAGGGAGCCTCTCAATCCAGTAAATCGTATCACACATATTTTACATCCTAAGGAGACCTTTCAATTATGTATGCAAACGCTGTTCACAATCCAAACTCTACTATAGAAGGAACACGGAATTTCTTGAGCTACTTCTACCAACTGTCCACGTTACACTAGAAGCGGACAGTTAGTTAAGCAATTAGCTATTCCAAGAAATGCTATACATTAGCAGACGGACAAAACTAGCCTATAGCCCTAAGGCTCCACATCACATGGAAAGAGACTGGCGCATTAGGCTCCTCACCTCACGTGACCAAACGCAACATAAGAAGGACAACCGATAGTCTAGTACCTAACCGTAGATCCAACGTTTACATAAGAAGGACATGTTAGGTAGTTAATTTATGCCCAAGCGTTACATAAGAAGGGACATGCGGCGTCTAGTACCTGATGTATCCAATTGTACATAGGATAGGCAGACATCGATTAGGTAGAGATATTCTAATATATTAATTAGTTTAGCTAGGACCGGGGACACGTTAGTAGGCTTCGTGTCAATCCACTACAGTAATGGCGGGACAGCTTCTATACTAAAGTGTGGTGCACTTTTCTAGAATAGCATGGGATAGACGTTATCTTTGATATGACATTTATTATTTAATCAATAGAATTGCGATGTTGGCAAACCAGATGGTAGTATCGAATATATACATTAAGGCTGATCGCATAAATAAATCCTATTTGTTCCCACCCCAACCAACACGATCCTACACCACGCACAATGCCATGATTGGTCTAATTATGACGGAAGCCAAGGAGAGCTGTGAGGATTATACGCCGAGAGAGAACGGCATGCGAATGGAGGAATATGAAGAGGTGCCAGTAAATAATAGCGGATATCTGAAGCGGTATGCGAGTTTAGGATTAGAATCAGAATTGTATGAATCATCTGACGTGGAGTGAAAAATCGAAGACATGTTGACAACTGACGTGCTGGATACGCAGCGCCTAGCATGAATGAGACATCAATGCGATTAATATAAGGTCAGCACGTCACGAAGAACTGCCTAAACCAGACCAATATGCACGCACGACGTCTCTCTCAAGCACAAACCAAATCCACACTGTTGTGCTCCTGCAAAACAACCCACGCTTCAACAAGCCCTCCGCACAACGTAACGATTCCCATACACCCAAAGGACCACTCCCCCGGGAAAAAATAGAAGGAAAAAGAGGTGATGCAAAGTTATGCGCTATGGGCGTCAGAGGATCAAGTGCCGCTAGCCTTTGTTCGTGAAGGACTGTTGCTACGGGGATGCTGACACACCTACTCCGAAAAGACCGGCGGGGGGTGGCGTGGTTGGAAGTTGGGACAACTATAGGACGCTTGAACACCAGAACCAAATCCCTCCCAACGGATAAAAGAGAACCACCTACAAATACAAAACTTTCCGACTGACCAAGTCCAGTGTCACAAACTAGCCTAAGCCTTGCACAGCTAAGTCTGATCACTCCTCAACCATATGTATGATCTGTTCCCTGACTAGCTGCTATACGACACCTGAAACCATGTCTCCTTCTCCCAAAGGAATGATTAATCGTTTCATGAACATTACCACTCTCGACGTCTTGGCCTGCGACCAACTGGAGTCCGCCATTGGAACTCACACAATAGATTTTTGCCGCAATACGTATCGAAGTCCGTTACTCGGACAAATTACCATAGAGGGCAAAGGTACATACCCTCCGCAAATCATATGTTTTTAACTTTCATTTGCGTCTGCGAAGTAAGAAGCATCAAAGTTTTCCGAAGGTTTTCAAACGAAGTTCCTTACTAAGATGTGTCGGTCTTGTTCGCGCAATTCTCTCGTGCTTTCTTTCGAATGTCTTGAAATCTTACCACGACTCGTAGCGTGCACCTTTTTACTGAATCCAGACCCCGAATATTTTTTGTACTGATTTATTCCATTTATTCAGTATTGCTTTTCTATCCTACTTTTAATGAATTTTGCAATTGTTAATACGCAAACATACGGCACGATTCACTGAATAATTTAGAAAATACTCCGGAAATACGTTGGAAACCTTCTAGAACATTCTAGAAATCCTGCTTGGAGGCAAGTGGCTAGCTGCGTCATGTTCAACGGGAAAGATCACACGTCTTTAAAGGATCGAGAGAAATCAACATCCACCTCGTAGAGCATTTTTGAAAAATACGCCCTATACGCTGAAATGGCGGGCGTATATCGCTCCTGATGAGACGGTATTACGCTCATTTGCGATCGGTATTATCGCTCACAATACACATGATCCTTGCCACAGAAAGTCATATTGGAAAATGCAAGGGACTGCGTCACTTTTAGCTCCAGTATGAGCGTATATTATGAGCTCCTCACAAGCGTCTAGTACGGCTCATGCTGAGGCGGTATATACGCTGAGAGTTGCTACTCTGCCTCGTTTTGCCTTCGTGCGCATCTTTATAACTCAGGATTATGCCGGACGTTGTCAGTACCTCCCCGTACGCAACGACTGAATACGCACATTCACTGATTCTAAACCACTTCACCACTCAAGTCACCAACCTTCAAAACACGCATAGAGCACATTTCAAGATTTCAATTACACAAAGTCACGATTCCATTCGAATCAACAAGCGAAAGCAAGCACTTTAGGAGTTGACTCTCTTTGGCGGCCTTATATAAATCTGCTGATTATCTTCACCAATAACCTTGTCTTCCATCGATCTCCTATAATATTTGTCAAGGATTTCCCCACTGCGGCATTTCTATGGCTATCTTTTATTAAATGGATTGCCATTGGTTATACCATTGTGTTTATGATAGTTTTTCTATATCCTAATTAAGGCAACTCGTAAGAAACTCGCTCTCAGTTTTAATCGTTCAGTAAATCATTAATATCCTGTGTACTGTAGGCTTGCGCCGCGGTTTCGCCTATAGGGGGCGTTATTGCAATATTTTTCCATTGTTTCCCTATCTATTTGCTTGTCACTTACTATTACTATTAATTAGTCAAGTATGTCTGGATAAACTTACGGCGTTCTGCTCTCGTACTCTGAGACAATTCATCTGCGACAATGACAGTAACCCGTATTTTCCAGCTAGTTCTGCACTCAGTCTCATCTGCCTCGACTAGATATTGATATTGCTTTGCCAGTGACAAGGTGAGAAGGACACACAATACTATTCTTATGCGACTGTACTAAGCCTGTTTTTTCATGTTCTTAGGTACTATATATTCTCTCACGATCGTGGTATATATCGCGAAGAGACCTATGAATTAATCGGTTGGATGTCACATCGAAGTCGAGATAATCCATGACCACGATCCGGTGTTCTAGCCCTTATCACATTGACTAACAATCAAGTGCACCGCCTATCATTGTCAAGTCTTAGGTTTGTTGTATTTCAATAGCAACACCACAGCGCTGCGTGAATCAATGCACTTCACAATCGTCAATCAGATAGGCTCTTATTGAATTCAATTGTTATGATTTCATGGAAAAACTACATGAGACCGAGTAGAGCCGCACCGTACCATGCGGGCGAATTGGGTTACAGATCTATTACGTACCTGTCCCGAACCCACGACTATTTAACCTTCTTTGGATTGGCGGAAAAACCGGTTCCAAACATTGGGGGGCCCTTGTAATTTTTTCCGGAGACAAACCCAAAATGGATTACTAAGTGGCCCCATCGAGATCAGTGACGTCCGTACTAACCGTAATATATGGCACAACCAAAGTGTGGGTGTCTGCGAATCCCCAAATTCACGACCCACCCCAACGCATTCACCAGCAGATTCCTGCGCTCAAATCCCGATGCCTGAAGTGAGTCACCCCCTCTCTGGCGCAAGCCCTACCATACGACACATGATGTTGCCTCTCTATTATAAGAGTGGGAGAAAGAAGTTTTGCTCAGAAGATTAGAATGCCCTCCTTCTTTCAGATATGGCTCTGTCCTTGTTGCTAACGGAACTTAGTGATGTGGATGACCTTTGACCTTTGGTTGAAGGAATGTAGGCTCTATCTGCACACTAAGGACGATGGATCTATTTTTGGTTTTGTTAGAAATCCTATTATCTGTTTGAGAAAAATTAGCTGAATTCTTAAGTTCCAACTAAGGGACTAGATGGGTATTCTCTGAAAAATGCAGTGTTAAAGCCCTAGAGTCACAGCAAGAATAAGATCCAGAACGTTGTTCACTAATGCGTCTCCACCTTGACCCTAAGCAAGGGTACACCAGGAGTCTGACCATTCTAATGCAACTAACTTATGAGGATATTTTTCCTTAGCGATGCCTAACACATGATTATCCTGTTTCCCGTGACGCACAGGTTACTGTGTGTACGATTGATGGATAACTGTGTTAATTTACATGTTCTATGTAACACAATTTCCTATACACATCTTTCTCTCACTTGACTTGTGGATCTTCGACTCCAACATGATCTGCGTTTTGAGAAAGGCAGAAAACATGCTTTGCCTACATATGCAGCTGGCCTGGACATTGGTGCGTCAGAAATTATACATATCGGTGTTATGGAACAGTCCATTTCACCAATTGGATTAGTGGGGCCAGAAAGCTGAGCATATGCAAGTGTCATTTTGAGATTGAGGACTGAGGTAAGGGATGCGTAGGTGCAGGATATTTGGACTGGTTAGTACCGAATTCGTTCAGCACATATGCTAAGCGACCTGTTGAGTTATCAAAACACAATGATGCAATCACGAAGCACAGTGTTACATCAACTTTGTAACTCCTCTTCAAAAATCCTACAGGGGGTATGTGGAGGTTCGCCGCTTACTCAAGCGTTGTCACCATGACCAAGATTTAGTGAGGATATCTGCACGAGAAGGAAGAGTCTTCCCGCTGTTTGAGGATGATGAGCGACATCTCCGTTTCTGAAGGAATGGAGGATAGAAGAGGAAGTGGGAGGCGAACACAGATACGAAGTTTTTACTAGAGGATCTCAAGAGGAGATGAAGATGATGTGAGACTAGAAGACTCAGAGCAATAAAAATGGTGACTCATCTATTCTTGTTCTAATAGTTGCAGCGAACCCC